>CAJHQP010001183.1:0-127274 GCA_905132765.1 Moricandia arvensis | reverse complement strand
TGACATGAATAAAATATTATAAGTTCAATTTGTAAGCCATATTCAGTAATCAGTATGTCGTAGTTAGTTACTTTTATAAGTGCAGCAATGAATCCAAAAATTCTGGTTCAATGCTCTGTAATCACACCTATAATAGTTTTTTTTTTTGCATTTTTAACAAAAGATTATTTATATTATGATTCAAAAAAGAAACTTTTACTCTGCCAATGATGTAACATGTTATTGTTTGGAAGACGTATTTCAGAAAGAAGAGTTCGGTGCATCTGAATTGAATTGCATGGAAGTTTGTAACAATATGGGTCTAATAGGCTGAGTACTTAGTTGTAAAAAGAGATGAGGGAATGCCACATTTTGGTTGAGTATTAATAAGAGAACAAGTGAAATCATGAGTCATTCTTAAATAGAATATATCATGTTCTTTATTTATAAATGAAACTAAAAAAAGATATATGGGTCATCTTGCAAATCTCCACCAAAAATGCTCAAAATATTTTGCTTATTTCTAACATATTAAATAGAGTGAGTTTGACATGTCTATCCAAATACACCAGTAAAAATATATGAGCGAGTCACAAGGAGTTCCAAATTTGGTAAGACATCCATAAATAGACAAGTTGAGCTTAACCATAAAATCAGATCCATCACATGCATGTCATTACATCTTAGAAAATGACTGAGGAGAGCCTAGAGGAAGATCATGAATCTCTTGTAGTAGCCGAAACAAATCCAGGAAGTCCTTCTTCAAAGAACAGCAACAATAAAGAACAAGACCGATTCCTTCCAATTGCTAATGTCGGAAGAATCATGAAAAAAGTTCTTCCTGGTAACGGTAAAATCTCGAAAGACGCTAAAGAAACCGTTCAAGAATGTGTATCAGAGTTCATTAGTTTTGTTACTGGTGAAGCTTCTGATAAGTGTCAAAGAGAGAAGAGGAAAACCATCAATGGAGATGATATCATTTGGGCCATAACAACTCTCGGTTTCGAAGATTATGTGGCTCCGCTAAAGGTTTATCTCGGCAAATACCGAGAAACCGAGGGGGAGAAAGTCAATAGCCCAAAACAAAGACAACAACAACAATTGCAACAAGTGAATCATCAATTCCAGTTCCAAGAACAAGACCATAACAACGTTTCATGTCCTAGTTATATCTCCCATCATCATCCTTCTCCATTCTTGCCAGCTGATCATCAACCTTTTCCAAATCTCCCTTTTTCTCCTAAATCATTGCAGAAACAGTTTGCACGACAGCATGATAACATTGATTCCATCGGACAGTGGTCAGTGTGAGACCTTGTTGAAAATTTCCTTCATGCTTATATATATTATATGTTTTTATTTCCCTTGTGAGTACATCTTGATGCTTATATTGTTGCTACATACATACATTAGACATGTACATCTTCATATTTTCAGTATATCCATGTTATGATTTTTTGAAACAGAATACTCTTGATATATTTCCGATTACGCCAAATAACAAGTCATATAACATAGATCTATCATTGATCGTAAGTGCAATTTGAGTTATTTTCATGGTCTAACTTAGGTATGCACACTTTTAATCGAAACTGAATCGAATCATATACTCATAAAGATCTAAACGGTTTCTTATTCCCCATATGTAAAATATCTGATCTTAATAGAAAAACTGAATAAATAATTAAATATAAATTTTCATTTCTAAATAACAAGATGCCTAAATATAAGTTATAAAACCAAAAAAATTATTCAAAATAGCCAAAATTGTTGGATATTAAAAAAAAGTTGAATCATCCAAAACTATTCAAATGTTTTTATCTAAAATTTCCAAATAATCCAATAATCAATACAAATGACGGAACAACCATGTATTATAATTTGAACTGTCTAAAACTATTCAAAAATATAACTGAACCAGATTTTTTTCTGGTTATTAACATATTGTTAGTTTTACCATCCAAACCAAAAAACAACCTGATGACAATTTTTTTTTAATAAAAAGAAAACATCCAAATTTCGTAAATTCATGAACAGTTTCATTATCTCCACATACAATGGAAGAACCGATCTGAATATCTGAACACCCAAAATGGTCAGCTTGTTAGTAAAATGAATATTAGATCTAAAAATTTATCGTTACTCTGTAAAAGTCGCTGCAGCTAGTAACTATTGTGCCTAGCTCATTATACTAATCGATAAATATGAATTTAGAATGAAACATGCACTTATCAATTGATAAACATAAATTGATGCCAACAAAATTTGATGAACATAAACTTAAGGGCTGCTTCTATGAATCTGATTGGATAAAAGCAAAACCCAAAATCAAGTATTTTTTTTTACATATAAATAAAAGCAACTACGAATCGTAATGGATAAGAAATGACCCAATTCTTTTTTTTTTTCTTTAAAAAAAACAGAAAAGCAAGAGAAAGCAGCAGCTATGACTTAAATATGAGAACCGATTTATGAAATTTTACACATAAAAGAAAGCAGACTTAGGACCTGTTCGTTTCACCATCCAGATGATCCATCTAGATGGAGATGAGAGTTTTGTTTGTTTAGTCACTAAAAATACAATTTATCTAGATGGTTCATCTCGATGACTTTTAAATTTTAGGTTTAATTTTGAAATCCATCCAACTCAACCAATTTGGACCATCTAGATGGAGATGGTTCTCTCAAAATGGTACAATGTCTATTATACTCTTTATACAATTTATAAACAATAAGTTTAAATCTAATATTATTTTTTCACTCACGAAAAATGACAAAACCGCATTTTTTCACTAAAATAAAAAACACATTTTCCGCCAAACCGCAAAAACATGTTTTCCTATCAAAACCACAAAAACGGGTTTTTCCGCCAAAATAAAAAAATGTGTGTTTTCCGCCAAAGCCGTAAAACGCATTTTCCGTCAAAACGCATTTTCCCGCCAAAACCGTAAAAACGCGTTTTCTACCAAAACCGCAAAAATGTTTTTTCTCGCCAAAACTGCAAAAACGTGTTTTCCTACCAAAACCGCAAAACGCATTTTTTCGCCAAAACCGCAAAAATATTTTTTCTCGCCAAAACCGCAAAAACGTGTGCTCCCGCCAAAATCGCCAAAACGTGCTTTCTCGCCAAAATCAAAAACGCATTTTCCCGTCAAAACCGCAAAAACGTATTTTCTCGCCAAAATCGCAAAACGCATTTTTCCGCCAAAATCCAAAAAACGCTTTTTCTCGCTAAAACCACAAAAAATATTTTTTTTTCCACCAAAACCGTAAAACTTGTTTTCCCGCCAAAACCACAAAAATGTTTTTTCCCGCCAAAGCCGCAAAAATGTTTTTTCCGCCAAAACTGCAAAAACACGTTTTTCACCAAAACCGCAAAAATATTTTTTCTTGCCAAAACGCAAAAATGTGTTTTCTTGCCAAAACTGCAAAAACCGCAAAAACGCAAAAATATTTTTTCCTGCCAAAACCGCAAAAATGTGTTTTCTTTTGATACATGCTCTGCTATCAATATAGCTATTAAATCTAAACAAGGGTATATTAATAATTTGTGTATTAAATTTATCGAGATAGAATCGTGTTTTCCCACCAAAACCGAAAAACGCGTTTTCCGTCAAAACCGAAAAACGCGTTTTCCGTCAAAACCGAAAAACGCGTTTTCCGTCAAAGCCGAAAAACGTGTTTTTCTGCCAAAGCCGAAAATGTGTTTTTTCCGCCAAAATCGAAAAATGTGTTTTTTCTGCCAAAACCAAAAATGTTTTTTTCCGCCAAAAACACATTTTACTGCCTAACCCGCAAAACACGTTTTTCGCTAAAGTTACAAAAACGAAAACGTCAAAATGTCAAAACGCTAATTTTGAAATAATTGCAATGTATATATTTTAAACTAAATAATAAAAATTAATAAAATTAAGATTAATATCAAACATATGATTGAATTAAAATAAAGGTATATTTGTAATTTGTTTATTACACCCATCTGGATGGAGATAAAAAAAAAAGAAACAAACATGAAACTCATCCAGATGGCTCATCCAGATGGCTCATCCAGATGGCTCATCCAGATGGCTCATCCAGATGGTTCATCCAGATGGCTCATCCAGATGGCTCATCCTGATGGCTCATCCAAATGGTTCATCTAGATGAAGAATCGAACATCCCCTAAAAAATCTAGATGGATCATCTGGTTAAAGCATCTAGATGGGGTAGCTAGATGGAGATGACGGATGAAAAAACGAAGAACCCCTTATTCATCTTAGTGAATCAAACTTAGTCGTCTTTGTAGACCAGAGTCGGGTACTCTGGACTCCACATGTTGTTTTCCACGTATACCAGCAGCTCCTCCTGCGAGAAGACGAAAACAAGCCACGTCAGCGTAATTTGATATGTTTACTTTTTTACCATCATTTGCAATAACACTAAAGCCAGACATGAGCTGAAATTACCTCATTAAGCTTTTGGAGCTCTCGAGCGTCCATTTCCCTATATCCACCAACCAAATCCTCCTCAATCGTTTCCTTAATCACCGCTGCAGCTATTCTTTTTGTTATGTCTCGTATCCTGCAATTTCAATTTAACGCCAAATATATCACATCTCTCTCAAACCTTTCTTTCTTATGCAACTCTCAATATGTTCTTCTATTGTCTTACCTTGATATTGGAGGGTATATAATCCCCTTTAGAACTTCTTCCTCGCTCATGTACGCTGCTAGGCTGCAAGTGTTATGTTTGTGATGGTAAATATGCACACTTTCTTTGATGTTCTATTAATTTGGTCAGTAATTACATATCATGACACCCACTTGATCGCTAGAATAGGAAAAATAAATGAAGTTGGTAAAGGAATAGAACTTACCACTCAGCTGCGGCCTGAAGCATCCCATCCGAGACAATGGGAGTGCCAGATAGAAGAATGCCAAGTCCAATACTACATACAAAAAATTACAGAATAAGAAAATCATTTTACTTTAATGACCGTTAACGCAAATCTTTGTGCAGATATATAAGCGGAACTAACCCGGGAAACAGGTACATGTTGTTTCCCTGGTTGCAGTGTCCTACAAGACCATTCCCTGCAACAGGAAAAGGTACTAATATATCAAACAAAATACTCTATAGTAATTAAATATCTAGTGTGGTCAATTCAAAACATAACTGAAATTATAGGATAACAGGGTTTTCTTCTCATATGTAAAACGCGTTAAATAAATGATGTACTGGTACTCATACATACCAAGATCCACATTCTTGAATGGGCTTCCACTCGCAAAAATGATATTCTCGCCTAATATAGAAAATGCCTCCTGGGCCGTGCATTCAGCTGTAAGTTTAAGCACAAGTAACTGTACATGAATTCCGAAAGGAATCACAAATAACCCAAACCACATTTAAACGCAAACGAAGGATACAAATTACCATTTTTTGTGGGGTTTGACATTGCAAAAATAGCTGGTCTGGTCGAGGTTGAACCTTTCATGGCTTCTAAAACCTTAAACACGTGCATATGTCAGGATCATGGAAGCAAGAGGCACCCAAGCCTCACTAAAAAGTTATGAGCTATGATAGTCTTTTCGTTAGCTCATCTAACTGGCAGTTACCATAGAAATCAGATAATGAAAGACAATGGCCACTGAGGAAATAATCATAATAGACCACATAGCTTAGATCACCGATTCTGTAGCATAGCACTACATTTCACTCTTTCTCGTACGTTTAGGATTTTGACAACTTTTTTTACTTCTTTTGAGAATAACCCTCCAACTGCAGATAAACCCAGAAGCACATCAAGTTTAACTTCTCGAACCTAGCCAGATGAAACAGAAAAGTGTAGGTCTCTTGATAGCGTTAAGCAAAGGTTTCTGTGAGGGTTAACTTCTATCACCCGAACTTATTGCCAACCTAAATTTAGTATATTTGATAAACATACTGATAAAAAGAATCACAGACCACTTCAACAAGAGTTGCTCCTTCTTTTAATCCTTGACGCTCCATTTCTTTAGTCTTCCTAGCAAATGGCAGAGCCTCTGGGTCAATATTATCTCGTCCTTCGGTAATAAGGCCCTGATTACATGCAACAAAAAGGGTTAACAACTTCAGCTCCTCAAGCTATTGCACAAAAACACGCCAAAAACAGATAATGAAGTAAATTGGCTAGTAAAAGAGAACCAGAAGGATATCAGTTAACTTGGAGAAAACTCCCTAACTTCCCATAACATACCTGAGCATCAACAACCCAAAATTGACTTTGTGCACTATCAAACGCAGTTTCAGTATTTCCCAACATCCGTGCCATTGTCTTCCTTGCAGCATTTAGAACACCAATTCCCGCACTACAAAAAAATATAGATTTTATAACGAATCTCAGTATTTTGATATAAGTATTCTTAGAGCATGATTATTGGGGGTTTTAGGGGTTCTTAACCAAAATTAGTGGTGGGCCCCACCATTTTCCCTAAGAACTTCCTCTAAAAATTTTAATTAAGAACAGTATCTTACACTGTTTCGTGGGTTCAGTGTCACGTGGCGGCCCACGATTGGTTTGTTTTAATATATATATTTTTTTTAAATATGAGAAAAAGTAAAAAAAAAAAAAGCTAAGAACCCCAAGGAGGGGTTTTAGCAATAATCATGCTCTTAGCTACTTAATGGTTCTTTTCATATATGCAATCACATCAACATAATATAATGCAGCGATGCAATTGAAAGTCTCCATCGATTAAATGTATTCGAACACTATTAAAGAAAAAAATCCACCAATAAATAAAATTAATAAACATTAAACCTACCATTCATTACCTTTACCAATATATATCTCTGGTAAAATAGGAACAGGAACGCAAGAAAATATTAGCAACAGAGAACGGCTAACCTTCCAGCGCCAGCAACAACTAACTTCATTTTTGGAAAATCAAGCATAGGCCGCCCTTGTGCTCTAACTGCTCCAAGAAGACCAGCGATCGCAACCCCTGCTGTCCCCTAAGCCAAAGCACGAAGACGTAATAATGTGAAAACAAGGATTTAGGAATTAGAGTTTCAGTTCTCCTCGCATTGTCTGTTTAATGCATCTGGTCATACAGAAAAGGTTACGAATACTAATGAACGTTAAGATGCTGTTTTGATCACATGAAATACAAAGCTATTAGCCACGGCTAATTATTTCGAATATAGTATCCGATGAAAAAATGTCAATCAAATTTAACGAACACATTGATGATTTGACTAAATATACATACACACTACAAAAGCAAATATTGGCAATTAACCTTCACAAGAATTAAACTAAGGCGAGAGGCTCGTTACCTGGACATCATCATTAAACATTCGGTAGTGGTTTCTATATCTCTGCAGTAATTTGAA
This sequence comes from Moricandia arvensis, assembly GCA_905132765.1. NCBI lineage: Eukaryota > Viridiplantae > Streptophyta > Magnoliopsida > Brassicales > Brassicaceae > Moricandia > Moricandia arvensis. The sequence continues at coordinate 119,939 of CAJHQP010001183.1, read as the reverse complement.
AGCCCATTTGCTCTGGAAATCCTCAAACTGTGGATAGAAAAATAAGAAAAGTGTCATATAAAGAAACTTTTGATATACCAGAGATCTATGACATATCAGTTACCTGCACAATAACATGTGGCCACCTAGTAAACACTGCCTCCATAAATTCATCAATTACTTCTATATATTCCACACTAGGATCGGTCCGCGCTACGCGCGGGATATTGATAATTTGTTCTTTAAGTTAATCTATTCTTAGTAAGCTATTGTTGTTTGGGTGGTAAGTTTGAATTTTGAAGTAAAAATTGTGTCAATATATTGTTAAGTTTGTTTTTTTTAAAACTTTGGTTAATAACGTTTAATAGTTGAGTTGTGATGGTACACTCATTATCTTATATCCATTGTTTTAAATCACAAAATTGCAATCCAAAGCATCGATACATATCAACAAAACAAAATGATAAACGTATATAAACCAAACCAAACCATGGTTAAGGAGAAACTCTGGATTTTTGTCGGAAACTTCTCAAAATTTTTTGACAATCAATATTTATCAAAACTGTGACGGAATGATTTGTCGGAATATTGTCGGAACAAAAGTTAACTTCCGAGAATTTTAATTTGTCAGAAGATCCTAGGAAGCTTATCGGCACTTGGTCTGAAAGTCATATGTTCCAATGTAAATGGATTGTCGGTACATCATCGAAGCCTAAGGGAAGATAATCGTACTCTTCCCGGTATGGTTTGTCGGTCATAAAACTCTTATTGATAATTTATCGGTATGATTGAATTCCCGATGATGAAATTCTTATTATTTTTGTTTAATGTATCAAATATTATATTCTCATTATTCTTTTGTTTTAATTTGATGAAGTCGAAGCGTAAGAACTGAGAAGAATGACTGTACAAAAAAAATTGTGTTTAATTCTTATTATTTTTGTTTAATGTATCAAGTATTATATTTTCATTATTCTTTTGTTTTAATTTGATGAAGTCGAAGCGTAAGAACTGAGAAGAATGACTGTACAAAACAATTGTGTTTTGGCATGAAAACCTTTTTATATTATTATATTATCTCTAGTTTTATCTATAAACGAATGGCTAAGAATAATTATAGCACATTATATCACCATCTCTTTCTTTTCTTTTCCTCTTTCCTCTCTCTTTTTTCAACTCTGTTTTTTGAGATCTATTCTTTATGTACAGAAGAGAACTGCGGTCAAACACTTTGCTCCACCACCAATATACTTCCTTGAACCGCCATCGCCACACCTCCTTACAAAGCCACCGCTGCAACTCTTTACACCGCAACAGTCGCATCTTTTTACGCTGCCACCGTTGTAACTCTTCACATCGCCATCGCCTCATCTCCTAGCACCACCACCGCCGTAACTCCTTCCACTACTTCCATTGCCGCACACTTGGCATCCTCCATCACCTTCGTACACCGACACCGGCACCGGCACCATCCACATAACACCAAAAAAAAGTTTTTTATGATTACATATAACTGTATATTTTTTGATCAATGACTTGTCTCTCTGTTTATTTTTGATAATTTTAATATTATTTGAGTTTTATTTATGTTGGACTTTTTGACAGAAGATCAAATCCCATTACACTGAGAATAAATGAAATGATGAGTTTCAACTTCTTGGGACACGTGTCAACACCTCCTACAATGACTTTCTGAGCTGGAATCTGACGTGGAACGCTGTGAGAGAAGCAAACAGTCTTTTATATAATAAGATGTATCAAATATTATATTCTCATTATTCTTTTGTTTTAATTTGATGAAGTCGAAGCGTAAGAACTGAGAAGAATGACTGTACAAAAAAAATTGTGTTTAATTCTTATTATTTTTGTTTAATGTATCAAGTATTATATTTTCATTATTCTTTTGTTTTAATTTGATGAAGTCGAAGCGTAAAAACTGAGAAGAATGACTGTACAAAACAATTGTGTTTTGGCATGAAAACCTTTTTATATTATTATATTATCTCTAGTTTTATCTATAAACGAATGGCTAAGAATAATTATAGCACATTATATCACCATCTCTTTCTTTTCTTTTCCTCTTTCCTCTCTCTTTTTTCAACTCTGTTTTTTCAGATCTATTCTTTATGTACAGAAGAGAACTGCGGTCAAACACTTTGCTCCACCACCAATATACTTCCTTGCACCGCCATCGCCACACCTCCTTACAAAGCCACCGCTGCAACTCTTTACACAGCAACAGTCGCATCTTTTTACGCTGCCACCGTTGTAACTCTTCACATCGCCATCGCCTCATCTCCTAGCACCACCACCGCCGTAACTCCTTCCACTACTTCCATTGCCGCACACTCGGCATCCTCCATCACCTTCGTACACCGACACCGGCACCGGCACCATCCACATAACACCAAAAAAAAGTTTTTTATGATTATATATAACTGTATATTTTTTGATCAATGACTTGTCTCTCTGTTTATTTTTGATAATTTTAATATTATTTGAGTTTTATTTATGTTGGACTTTTTTGACAGAAGATCAAATCCCATTACACTGAGAATAAATGAAATGATGAGTTTCAACTTCTTGGGACACGTGTCAACACCTCCTACAATGACTTTCTGGGCTGGAATCTGACGTGGAACGCTGTGAGAGAAGCAAACAGTCTTTTATATAATAAGATTCTCCAAACGATGTTGCTGCAGACCCAAGTCTGTCGTCAAAGAAAACCAGAGATATAATGATAATATCACAGTTAATAAGCTAATTTGGAGCATTTCTTTGTACTATTGAAATTTGGAAACCACTAAACCATCATTTTGCTTCAAAATAAACCTATCGTACACCCGACTTATTTTGCTTTAGTGATAAGAAAATACATAACAATAGAGAGGACTCCTACACAATACTAACAACATTTTACTGATAGATGTATATATTTATGCAAAGAGATAGATAATCAATATGTTTTCCCATACAAAAATCTGAAAATAGGAGCAAACAGTTGTATTATATGTATTCGGAAAGATATAAAATCACGTTCATCTTCTAATAATAGACACTAAAAGAGGCAAGAGACACAAATGAATCATACACATGGGATCCTTGAGTAGTTTTTGGTTGTTTGTTCCAACATCAATCATGACAGGAAGTACCTAAACCAGCACGTCCCACAAAAGTATTGTATCACATCAACATTGAGAAAAGTGAAGAGGAGGAAAAATTTAAGAAAGAGAGGATGCTGTAAGTACCCGTTGAGGATTTATCCCAGCTGCGGCGACATATAAATCAAGCTTCCCAACAGAAATGCCAATTCCATGAATCCCTAGATCCCCAAGACCCAAAATCCGGCTTCCATCGGTAACAACAATCATATCAACCTAAACATAAATCAGAAAACTAATGATCTCTAAAAGATAAATCAGTTTCTTCGTATAACAGAGACGATCAGAGACAGAGAGTAGTTATGGCTTAGGATTAGTCAGTAAACATAACAGAGATGTATCAAAGACCTGTTCAGCTGGCCAGTTGTAAACCATGGACATCATTTCACCACGATCTTCAGCGCTAAAATACATTCCTCTTGGCCTCCTAAACAACCCACTGTAATTCTGGCAGACAAGACCGACAGTGGGAGTGTAAACTATTGGCGCATATTCCTCAATATTGGCAATCAAAACCTAAAACACATTTAGTAAAAGTAAATATAGGATCTTCATAGAACAAGGAAAGAAATGCACGAAGGGTTAGCAACAAACAGACCAAATTTGTTTACCTTATAGTACATGGTCTCATTTCGATCATGCAAACGATTGAGAATTCGCCATTTAGCGAGAGCATTGGGATCAGAAGGTCCATCTCTTGCTTGCTCCTCAAGCCTCTTAAGGTCAGTCACTGTTTGATCATTTCAATAAGGCACAGACGACGCTTATATGTTGATAACGAAGAACCTCTAGTAGTCACTTACTGAACCGCTGAATTTGCTGCTCAGAGTCCATGACACAAGGTGGAAGAAGTCCCCTTAGATCAAGACGATCTCTCTCCGTCATCGTGAACGCAGTTCCCTAACAGAGAGTTCGATTTGGATTCCAAAAGTTCAATCAGATCCAGATTCAAGAAAAAACACAAAAGCTCATCAATTTCATACCTTGTTGAACCAAGGGTCATGGAGGATATCGAGGCTTCGTTTATGGACGATGGTGGGACGGTGACCTTCCGTCGTGGTGAAAGATCTGAAGGATGAGTAAAGTATTCTCCGGTGGAGCATACGGCTGAGAGAAGAGCTCAGCCGGAGTTTGATACCTATGCCCATCGTGCAGAAAAATCGTACCGATCTGGCTTCACTGTGATTTTCAACTCTGGGTATGCGTGAGTGTGTGTGATGATGGTTGCATTTTTTGTCTCTTTCTTTTTCTTTCTTCTCTACTTTTTATTTCAATGATTCTTTTTCCGTTCTTTTTTTTTTTCATTTCTCATTTTCGTCCTTTAATTTGGTAAGATTAAAACGCTTTAATTGTTTGACAAAAAGACCTTTCAATTAGTGACAGTATAATAGATGAAATGAAAGAAAATATAGCTCTTGGTAAAACTCTCAATTTCCTTATTATTATTCTCGCTTCTTAAATGATGGAAACCTTGATTTTTTTTTCTTTTCAAGAATTGTGTCTCTCACTTTCTTACTGAATGATCATAGGATCTGGTACATTATCAAATTGTTCATTGGTGTCAATCGCTGCCTTTGTTGCCGTATGTGATGAGTATCGAGTTACATTCAAACGGTGTACATCGGAGCTTGGTAAAATCACTCGATATGCCATAGGTGGGTGTCGATCGACATTAGTATGGTGTCGATCGATGCTTACCGTCTCACAAGATCCCACGAATTCTTTAATTGGTGCCTACCGGTGCTCAGTTGTTAGTGTCAAATGACATTGAACTTTCAACTTGAAAGTACCCTTCTTGGAGCTTCTCATGCTTCACCACTTGCCATAAGTCATCATCTATAATGGCATTCACGTGGTGCTTCTGTCCAGCCTCACTTTTCCCTTTAATCAGAGCTTCATGTCTTCTTACATCATTTCTAGTCTGGACCACCTGAGTCTCTAGCTTCTTCACATAGTTGTTAAGTGCTTCAAACTTGTCATTCAAATTAATGTACAAAACATCAATCTTCCCAGGGAACTCCACAACTATCTTCTTTTGTCCCTCAAGAACCTAATTAATCATGGATCTGATTTGCTCTCCTGAGTTGCTGAAGCAAGATTCTGGTAAGTAGAGGCTCCATAGTTCTTTGTGTTGTTGTTGTTTTTGTTGATGAAGGGTTTCTGGTAATGCGAACCTTGGTTGTAGTTATTCATTTAACAAGTGATATGTCATGGTTTTTACCTGATTTCACCTATGATATATATATATATATATATATATATATATATATGGTTTTATAGTCTTTTATATGCAATTGGTATTGTTTTAGAGTTTTTACAGGTTCATGTACTCATTGAAAGCAATGGGAGCTTTTAGATCATTTTGGAGCATTGAAGAATGCTCAGCCGAAAACTTGAAGTCAAAACCTGAATACGCAGGAACCATCGATCGACGTCTCACCTTGAGTGTTGATCAACGGTCAACACTTCTGCGAGTTGATAGAAGATTTGAAGAAGTCACAGTTTTACCCAGAAGTTCCATTATTTGCAAGACAATTATATGGCCGCATTTTAGACTATTTATAGGTTTCTTAGTTGTTTTGCAAGAGAGATTTGTTTTTACAACCCTTTTGATACTAGCAACTATGACGGCTACTATTGGAGAGAGAGATCTATTCCATTTACAGGCTAAGATCTTGAACTCCCTTGTTTCTTATTGTTATTTCTATGCAATTCATTCAACTATTCATCATGTTTATCACAGTCATGTCTGCGTAGTCCATTGTTAGATTTAGGGTTTTTCTAGGGTAGTTAATGACTTGTTGATGTTAAGAAACTGTTAGCACTACAAGAAATATCAGTATTGGTAGCCGTTCACGATAGCACAAATTCACCAACTGCTACTAAAGCTGGTTAAATCCGATCTCAACTTATTTGTTGCGTTAAATAAGCGCTAGGTAAAAAATCATTAACCGGGAAAAAGGAGCTTTGATAGTTGTAATGTGTTTTGGAGGCAAAACACTTAAATCTTTTTTTTATTATTCCGCCATTCTTTCTCGAGCATGCAAACTTAGAACCACAAATCTCTCCAAAACTTCACCGAAATCTCTCTTCCTTCTATGTTTTGGTCGCCGCCGGTCAGATTTCAGGTGAAACCCAATATCGATTTGGGTTTGTATGAACCCAAGATTGTATTTTTCGATCTGTTTGCTCTGAATAATTTCTTCGGTTTCTTTGCATCTTGTACGGTTCGATTTTTCTGATTGCTCTGATGACTGATTTGTAGTTATTAATTGTTTCAACTTTATTTCGATTTCGATGAGTACTGATTTGTGATTTTTTATCGGGTGAATATGATTTGATTTTGTTCTTATTTTTTTTGTTTTGTTTTGCAAGTTGGAGCTTTTGTTTGTTTCTTTCTGCAATGAAGTCGACTCGAAATCTGGAGCTTATTGAGGTTATTCTTTGAGTTTGTGTTTACAAATTGGAGCTTTCGTCTTGTTATGTTTTGCTTTGTAAGTTGGATCTTTTGTATTTTTTTGTTTTTTGATTGTCTGTCACTTTTTATTGTCCGATTGATTGAATATATACTTGATTGTTTCCAGAGATTCTAATGTGAATAACAGTGTGTTTGTTTGGTGTTATTTGATATTCTTATGTGTTTGTTCTGTTTTGGTAATGAGTTAGAAGCTTAGAACATAAACATGGTCGAAAAGTCATGGGTTCATTTAAGCAGGTAAAGTAAAACAATATATGTACTTAATGATTTATTGTGTGATTAAGAGAGTTCTAATAATGCTATTGTTTTATGCCTGCATTGGTCTTTACCAAGAGCTGATCCTGGTTATGAGAGAGGTGCTTGGGACTTAGTTAGGTATGTTGGTGGAGCTTTACTAAACTCTGAGATGATCATTTGCCCATGTATTGACTGCCGCAATGTAGATCGTCACTCAGCCGATGTTGTTGTTGATCATCTTGTGACAAAGGGAATGAATTTGGGTTATATGATGTGGGAAGATTGTATCATCATGGAGAAGTGATGTCTGGGAATGACTGCATAAGCAATGGAAGTGAGAGGAACAAAGAGATTTTTGGGTTATACCAAACATATGGATTTTTGATGAAGAGTTTCTTAGTCAAGGTGACTAAAGTGATGTTATTGACGATGAAGATAAGGCCGAAGATGAGTTTCTTGCAAAGCTAGCCGATGCTGAAACACCATTGTATCCAAGTTGCGAAAACCACAACAAGCTCTCCACAATTGTTTCACTATTTAGGATAAAGACACAAAGTGGTTGGTCTGACATAAGCTTTGATCTTCTTCTAGAGACTTTGCCACATATGTTACCCAAGGATAATGTCTTGCACACATCCTTGTATGAACTAAAGAGATTTCGAGAATCTTTTGATATGGGTTATGAGAAGATACACGCTTGTGTAAACGACTATTATCTATTCAGAAAGGAGTTTGAAAAGCTAGAAAAATGTCTGAAATGTAACGTTTCACGATGGAAGATCAATAAGCACACATGTGATGTGAAGAAAGAAATTCCACAGTAAGTTCTAAGGTATTTTCTGGTGATTCCACGTCTCAAGAGGATGTTCAGGTCAGAGGACATGGGGAAGGACTTAAGGTGGAATTTTACTAACAAGAGCATTAATGGAAAAATCCGACATCAGGTAGATTCTGTAACTTGGGTCAAATGAATGACAAATACCCGTCACTTTCCGCTGAAAAAAGGAATCTTAGGCTTAGACTTTCCACTGATGGTTTCAATCCTTTTAACATGAACGTTAACTATAGTGCTTGGCCGGTTTTGCTAGTTAATAACAACATGTCACCTGATAGTGTATGAAGGAGGAGAACATCATGTTGTCATTGTTGATTCCTGGTCCAACCCAACCTGGAAACAATATAGATGGGTATATCGAGCCACTTATAGAGGATCTGAACCATCTGTGGGAGAAAGGAGAGTTAACGTATGATGTATTCAGTCACACTATGTTCATTGATATACTTTATTATACAGTTTCAGACCATCATTTGGATCCTATTTGGAGTCTATTATGTTTGTCTATACTGTATTTTAGAGTCTTTTCAGGTCAAGGTACGTTTTAAAGCATTATGGAGATAATGGAGCTTGTTGGAGCATTCAGAGAAGTTATGAAGTAGCTGTTCACGATCAGCTAAGTTAAAGTCAAATTCAAGCATGCCCATCGATCGACGGAGCATCCTTGTTTTCGATCAACGACCTACTCGCATAAGTATTGACCGACTTCAAGCCCAAGTCAAGACAAATTACGAGAATGCCCTTGAACGAGTTTTGACCTAGTTTATAAGGGTTCTACCATTTTTAGGCAAAGAGACATAGATTTCATATTAAACAAAATATTATTTACAACTTTTGAGTTTTCTTAGTAGTTTTAGGGGAAAAGATCTTAACTCCTTCAGAGATTTTTATTGGAACCCCATTATTTATTCTATCCATTATATTATTTAGTTTTCATGTTTTCTATGATTATGTCTGAGTAATTCCCTTGTTAGATTTATGGTTTATAGTGGTATTGATGAATTAGCCCCAAAATAGGATTGCTATGATGAAGAGATATCAATCTTTGGAATTGTGTTTAATGTTTGTGTTCTAAAGTAGCTAACCATAAAGTTGAACTTAAGACATGGATAACTACGAGAGTAGGTTATGTGCCAAAATTAATTAATGCCATTGAGCTAGTTTGTTAGATACATGTGAGAGCTTGTTTAATTAACCTAGCGGACGAACTTCATGTCTGATAATCGTCGTTCGACACGCGGCCTTAACCGTCAAATGACGGGCGACTCCTCTGTTCGCATACGAGAGTTGGAACAAGAGGGGGTCAGATTTGTTGATTAAGGTCCTTGCATATTAATAATTCCCTGCATCTTATCCACTGTAATTCACTTTCCTGAAACCCTAGATCTATATTTTCCATATTTGAAACAACTTAACTTATTTAGACAATTTCCTTTTCGGAATAAAACCTACAATAAACCTTCTATTTATAGCCTGCCTAGCTTAACCATTAGAATACAAAAATCTATTGTGTGGCCTCACTCTCTGTGGATTCGATCCCTAAGTACTACTATTATACCTCTTTTGGCAAGAGTAGTTCGTAGGGTTAATTTGATAGATTGGCTGTTTTAAAATAAATCTTAACCCGCACGTTGTCAAATTTTGCGCCATTGTCGGGGAGCAAGGATCGCCATTAGATTTATTTTCTAGGGTTTAGTTTAGGCTTTTTTTATTGCAAGTTACTGGCAATTTATTTTTCTTGTCTTTCAGGTGCTTTCCAGTAGTACCAGAAGCAAAAAGAACAAGGAATTTCTCTTCTCAGACCATGTTGCAATTGAACGTTCCATCCACAAACAGATACGACAAGCATCGATCGACAGCAGTACTCAACTGCCGATCAACGCTAATTCACGACCAACATCGATTGACGGTACCCGCACAAAAATGATCGACGGTATCTCGCTAGTTCAGATGGTTGCGACTTTAGTTGTGGTTCGAGATGAGAGATGAGACATGTATGACCTTGAAGGTCATTTGTGTAATGCAACAAGTTAGAGAATTGATGATCAGGGGGCTGTAATCCATAAACCAGAAGCAGACGCTGCAGTAGCTTGACCGAAGTTGCCGCCCAAGCTTCTCAACGGACACTGGAACACTACAATCGTCCAGACCAGTTCTATGCTAACAGATCCGATATTCATCCTTCAGCTTTCTAGAGGAATGATTTTGAGATCAAACCGTCCTTCTTCGCACTTGTTGCATACACACCTCACCATGGATTGCGACATGGCACCCGATGGATCATGTGGAGCGGTTTAAGGATCTAGTATATGCTATTAAAGCCAATGGAGTCCCTGAGGACTATATTTTCTGTAAGCTCTTCAAGTACTCACTTGCTTGAGATGCTTCGTATTGGCTAAAGAAACTACCACCAGGATCTATGACATCTCGGAGAGACATCAAGAATGCGTTTCTGCATAATTTCTTTGATGATGCACGAAAGACTTGAGAGCAGAATCACTACATTCACACAGGAGCCTGGAGAAACATTCATAAACTCCTGGTTCAGATTCAAGTCCCACTAGAGAGACTGTCCACACCACGGTTTCTACGATGTGCAGCTGCTTAGCACCTTCTTCAAAGGTATTGATCTGCAGTCCCAAATGGCTTTAGACACAACTAGTGAAGGAAACTTCAGCAATAGAAGTCCAGAAGAAGCAACAAAGCTTATTGATAACTTGGAATCTATCAATAGCACCAAGAACACTAACTATGAGAGGAAGAAATCAGCTCCATCTTTGGTAAGGAGCATATAGATGAAGTCAAGGCAAAGCTGGACAGTGTTCAAAAATTTCTCAAGAAGCAAGAAGGGAAAGCCCTGGAAGAAGAAGAAGAGGAAGAGGATGTTAATTTTGTTGGTTGAAACGGTTACCAGAGACATGGAAATCAAGGCTACAACAAAAACTCCTATGGTGGCAACAAGAGTAAGTACAATCAGAATTCACAGCAGCAAAAGCCTCATGAGAGAAAGTTAGAAGCTATGGTTGATAGAATACTGGAACAACAGTAGCTGATGACTGTGAACTTCAATGGAAAGATAGATGCCATGTACATCAACCTGAACACAAAGTTTGAGACTCTCAACACTCATATCAAGAAGTTGGAGAATCAAGTGGTCCAAACAAGTGAGGCCATTCAGAGACACAAAATCCTGATTAAAGAGAAAGATAAGCTAGTTAGAAGCACCACGTCAGTGCATTGATATGTGAAGGTTTTTAGCAAGAAGTGAAGAGAGAATAGCTCCAGGAAGGAGATTTTCGTGTAGAAAGTGCCATGTCCCTCAACAATTCGCATTGGTGACGATCTTCACCCAAATCGGAACATCGATCGAAGGAACCTATGGAATTGGGTGCTACGTGTGAATCTTCTAATGTCGATCGACGTCGAGAAGGCAGCATCGATCGACAGTCTCAAACAGCAGAACCCATTTGCTTACCAAGTCTGAGTGCTGGCCTATTTATCAAACCTTCGAGGATGAAGACTCAAGAACAGAACATCGATACACCTGACCCCATGACAACAGAAAGGCACTCAGAAGTAAACATAAGATTCCCAAACATCTTTGCAGAGAAGCAACTAACAAAGAGATGGATGGCTTTGCCAAAAGAATTTTTAAAATTCCTTTAGATACTCAATTTGATGAAGCATATTATAATCATAGATTGTGGATGTTTTTCAGGGAATCCAAGGAAACATAAAAGGACATAGAGCGCATGTTCAATGACCTCAGAGAGAAGATGAAGCAGATGACTACTCTCAAGAAGAACCCTGGGAAATTTGTAATTCCATGTTTTGTCAAAGGTCACGAGTACCCGAACGCCCTCTACGATACTAGATCAGAAGTTAGCATCATGCCTAGTGATGTGATCATGGACCAGCTTACCAAAGAGGGTAAAGAGATCTTAGACGAGCCACCTGGTGCTACCATATACCAGCAGCCTGGTGATGATGATTTGACCATTCCATAAGGTCCCATGACCCGTTCCAGAGCCAAGAAACTCAAAGAGACCATTGGAGGATTACTCACTTCATATCCACAACAAGAAGAAAGTCTTGGACACGGTTTGATGGTCCAAGATATATTGATCACCATTCAAGCTATCTCTACATCAAGCTGAGCTAGTGTTTAGGCAAGACATTTGGTGTGTGCTCTTTTCCTTGCTTTTGGTTTTGTCCCACGAGGTTTTCCGGAGGAAGGTTTTTAATGAGGCTACGACTTGTCTTACGAATCACCTAGGCCCTATCTCGGCCCAAGACTACTTGAAGACTATCTACTTTACCTTATGTTATTTTAAGACTATAGTTTTTATGAAATATTTTCCGAAACCCTAGAGCATGTTCTTTGGTTTCTTTATTTAAGGGTTTCCGCAAACCCTTGAGAACTTTAGCAATCTATTATCAAACCCTAGAGCATGTCCTTCTGGTGTGTAATATCCAAAGCCTTAAGGGTGTCTATCTCGGTGTGTCATACCCGAACTAGTCATCTAGGAGTATCAAGAGATCTCTCATCCCTCTTGCGTCACCATTCAATCCACAGCCTTGAAAAACTTGAGTCTCTGATTCGTTCTTGCAAGGATCTATCCTCTCATCAACCAAAGAAGCATCCTAGGAGTGTGTCATGTGGTATCAGAGCAGCTTTGGGTAGGGAAGTTCTCGTTTCTTTTGAACTTTTTTTGATTCAGCCGTCAGCCTTCTTTATCAACTTTAATAAAAGTATAACTAGGGTTTGTCTTAGGGCTGCTCGTGTGCTTTGTGTTTTAGCCAAACTTTTGTTACTTTCCTTTTTTGGATTTGAGCGAAAACCCTAGTATATTTTGTTAAACTTAGCCACATAGGAAGTTATTCCTTGGCGAACAAGTATTGTTTGGTGTTTAATTTTTTGTTGTTCCTTCTCGTGAATTACCTTTAACTACTTACTTGTGTTTGTGTTCTGTTGGTGTAGGTACCAATGGGAACCGAAATTGATGAAGAAGCCGAGTTGGTCCGGAAGAACAAGTTACTAATGGAAGCCATGACAGCTCAACTGAACCAATCCATGATAGCTACGATGACTGAGATGATGAAGACCAGCCTCGATGATTTTCGTAAAGAGTTCAGAGAGGAAGTAAGGCGAGCTACTGGTCAAGGCCACAATCGTGATACTAGAAGAGAAGAAGGACGCAACACAACTCGACAAGAGCATGCTGGCTCTGAAGAGACTGATAACTATTATGAGCACATCAGTTCATCATCAAGACAAAGCCAAAGGAGGCAGAGACGTGGTCAAGAAGGAAGGATAAATCAGAGAGACAAGCTTGCTGGTTTAAAAATCAAGATACCTCCCTTCCATGGAAAAGCTGATCCGGATGCCTATCTTGAATGGGAGAAGAAGATTGAGTTTGTCTTTCAGTGTAAGCAGTACACAAATCAAAGGAAGATCCAGATAGCTGCTACTGAGTTCTACGACTACACTCTAAGCTGGTGGGATCAGTATGTTACTAACAGAAGAAGGAATGGTGAGGAACCAGTTGAAACATGGCTAGAGATGAAATCTATCATGCACAAGAGATTTTTTCCAAGTCATTATCATACAGACCTGCATCATAGGCTCAGAAAAATCACTCAAGGTTCAAGATCAGTAGAAGAATATTACAAGGAGATGGAGTTACTCATGCTGAGGGCTAGTATATCAGAAGATAGAGAAGCCACAAAGTCAAGGTTTCTGTGTGGTCTAAACCGTGAGATACAAGACAATGTAGAGATGCAGCATTATGTTGAGTTAGAAGAGATGTTACACAAGGCTATTCTTGTGGAACAACAGCTTAAGAGGAAGGTACATTCACGAACCAGCTTTGGATCCAATCGGTTACACAACACTAAGGAAGAGAAGCCAACCTATCCTAAGGAGTCTAGGCCATATCAGAAAAAAAACAAACCCTACCCGAGGGAAGAAACCAAACTGAGTAGCATTCTTGACAAGGGCAAAGGCAAGGCCTAGGCTTCTAGTTCCAGAGCTCGAGATGTCAAGTGTTTCAAGTGCCAAGGACGAGGTCACTACGCTAATGAGTGTACCAACAAGAGGGTCATGATTCTTGTAGAAGATGGTGAGTATGTTTCAGAAGATGAAAGCACCGAACCTGACCAAGAAGAAACTGAGGAAGAACATGAAGAAGGACCAGTCCAAAGAAAGCTTTTAGTAACAAGGAGACTCCTAAGCCTGCAAACAAAAACCGAAGAGCTAGAGCAACGTGAGAACCTGTTCTATACAAGGTGCTTGGTCCAAGGAAAGGTTTGCAGCCTTATAGTTGATGGAGGTAGTTGTGTGAATGCTGCTAGTGAGACAATGGTAAAGAAGTTGGGTTTGAAGGTTCAGAAGCACCCAAAACCTTACCGACTACAATGGCTTAATGAAGGAGGCACCATGAGGGTTTCTAATCAAGTTCTAATCCCCTTAGCCATAGGACGATATGAAGATGAGGTCTTCTGTGATGTCCTACCTATGGAAGCTGGTCACATACTTCTTGGGAGGCCTTGGCAATCTGATCGCCGAGTCATACATGATGGTTTCACCAACAAGCATTCATTTGAGTTCAAGGGCCGGAAGACTGTCCTGGTTCCATTGACCCCTAAGGAAGTTCAGCATGATCAGATTCAGCTCCAAAAGAAGAAGGAGATTGATCTCAAACCGTCTGGAACTAAGCAACAAAACTTCTATGCAACCATGGGTGATATCAAAAGAACTCTCTACTCTAAACAACCGACTATCTTACTTGTTTTTAAATAAAATCTTTTGAACTTGACAGATCCTACACCGGTGTATCCGAGTGAAATGGTTTCTCTTTTGCAGGAGTTTCAAGATGTATTTCCAGAGGACAACCCCATTGGTTTACCTCCCTTGCATGGGATTGAGCATCAGTTAGACTTTGTTCCAGGATCTACTCTTCCAAACCGGCCAGCTTACAGAACCAATCCGGTTGAGACAAAGGAGTTGCAAAGAAAAGTAGAGGAACTCATGGAGAAGGGCCATATCCGAGAGAGTTTGAGTCCATGTGCTGTACCAATGCTCCTTGTGCCTAAGAAGGATGGTACTTGGCGCATGTGTGTTGATTGTAGAGCAATCAACAACATCACAGTGAAGTATCGCCATCCTGTCCCTAGATTAGATGATATGCTTGATGAATTACATGGTTCTTGCATCTTCTCTAGGACAGATTTGAAAAGTGGCTATCATCAGATTAGGATGAAGGAAGGAGATGAATGGATAACTGCATTTAAGACTAAACATGGTTTGTATGAGTGGTTAGTTATGCCATTCAGATTGACAAATGCACCTAGTACATTCATGTGGTTGATGAATCATGTTCTTAGATCATTCATAGGCATCTTTGTTGTTGTGTACTTTGATGACATCTTAGTATATAGCAAGAACTTTGAGGATCATATAGAACATCTTAGGGCTGTTCTTAATGTATTGTGATATGAGAAACTCTTTGCCAACTTGAAGAAGTGTACTTTTTGCACAGATAACTTGGTCTTTCTAGGCTTTGTTGTGAGTGCAGATGTAGTTAAGGTGGACGAGGAGAAGATCAAAGCCATCATGGACTGGCCAAGCCCAACCACAATAGGAGAAGTGAGAAGTTTCCATGGGCTTGCTGGATTTTACAGCCGATTTGTGAGGGACTTTAGTACCATTGCAGCTGCATTGACTGAAGTAATCATGAAAGATGTAGGATTCAAATGGGGAGAAGCACAAGAAGCCGCATTCCAAACCCTTAAAGAGAATCTTACTCAATCACCTCTCTTAATGCTCCCTGACTTTACTAAAACCTTTGAGATTGAATGTGATGCCTCAGGGATTGGAATTGGTGCTG
The DNA here is from genome assembly GCA_905132765.1 of Moricandia arvensis. Lineage (NCBI taxonomy): Eukaryota > Viridiplantae > Streptophyta > Magnoliopsida > Brassicales > Brassicaceae > Moricandia > Moricandia arvensis. The sequence continues at coordinate 104,360 of CAJHQP010001183.1, read as the reverse complement.
TGTTGATGCAGGATAGGAAACCCATCGCCTACTTCAGTGAGAAGCTTAGAGGAGCCACTCTCAACTATGCTACCTATGACAAAGAACTCTATGCTTTGGTGAGGGCCTTGCAAACATGGCAACATTACTTGTGGCCCAAGGAGTTTGTCATCCACACTGACCATGAGTCCCTAAAGTATCTCAAGGGGCAGAGTAAGCTTAGTAAGACACACGCAAGGTGGGTTGAGTTCATTGAGACCTTCCCATACGTGATCAAATACAAACAAGGTAAGGAGAACATAGTTGCTGATGCACTATCTCGGAGGTATGTTCTCTTGACCACTCTTGATGCTAAGCTACTAGGTTTTGGGCAGATTAAAGACATGTATGAGACTGACCTTGACTTTAAAGAAGCTTATGTGTCTTTTGAGAAATTTGCTGCAGGAGACTACTTTAGGCAAGATGGATTCTTGTTCTATGATAACAGATTGTGTGTGCCTAATTGTTCTCTACGAGATCTATTTGTTAGGGAATCTCATGGGGGCAGTCTAATGGATCATTTTGGGATTTCCAAGACTCTTAAGGTTTTGCAGGATCAGTTCTATTGGCCACACATGAAAAGAGATGTTGAGAGAATCTGTGGAAGGTGTGCTACTTGCAAGCATGCTAAGTCCCAAGTACAGTCTCATGGTTTGTACACTCCTTTACCAATCCCTCACCATCCTTGGAATGACATATCTATGGATTTCATTGTTGTATTGCCTTGGACTAGAACCGGAAAGGACTCTATCTTTGTTGCTGTTGATAGGTTCTCTAAAATGGCACATTTCATAGCTTGTCATAAGACTGATGATGCATTTCATGTTGCTAACTTGTTCTTTAAAGAGGTTGTTCGTTTACATGGCATGCCTAGGACTATAGTTTCGGATAGAGATACTAAGTTTCTTAGTTACTTCTGGAAGACTCTTTGGTCTAAGCTAGGCACTAAGTTGTTGTTCTATACTACATGCCATCTGCAAACTGATGGGCAAACTGAGGTAGTTAATAGGACTCCAGGAACCCTCCTGCGTGCATTCATCAAAAAGAACTTGAAAACTTGGGAAGATTACTTGCCTCATTGCAAATTTGCATACAGTAATGCCATGCATTTTGCTTCTAAGTATTCTCCTTTTGAAATTGTTTATGGGTTAAATCCCACCTCTCCTTTGGATCTAATGCCCTTACCTGAGTGTGAAAGAGTTAGCTTGGACGGTAAGAAGAAAGCTGAGATGGTGACAAGGATTGGCTTCATCTAAGGAAAGAGAGGTTCCCCAGCGAGAGAAAGTCCAAGCTGATGCCAAGAATTGATGGACTGTTCGAGATCATCCACAAGATCAACGACAATGCCTATAAACTTGATCTCCAAGGTAATTATGATGTGTCTAATAGCTTCAATGTTACTGACTTGGATCCTTTTGTTGATTATGAACCAGATTTGAGGACAAATCCTTTTCAAGAGGGAGGGGATGAAGTGATCATGGACCAGCTTACCAAAGAGGGTAAAGAGATCTTAGACGAGCCACCTGGTGCTACCATATACCAGCAGCCTGGTGATGATGATTTGACCATTCCATAAGGTCCCATGACCCGTTCCAGAGCCAAGAAACTCAAAGAGACCATTGGAGGATTACTCACTTCATATCCACAACAAGAAGAAAGTCTTGGACACGGTTTGATGGTCCGAGATATCTTGATCACCATTCAAGCTATCTCTACATCAAGCTGAGCTAGTGTTTAGGCAAGACATTTGGTGTGTGCTCTTTTCCTTGCTTTTGGTTTTGTCCCACGAGGTTTTCCGGAGGAAGGTTTTTAATGAGGCTACGACTTGTCTTACGAATCACCTAGGCCCTATCTCGGCCCAAGACTACTTGAAGACTATCTACTCTACCTTATGTTATTTTAAGACTATAGTTTTTATGTTATATTTTCTGAAACCCTAGAGCATGTTCTTTGGTTTCTTTATTTAAGGGTTTCCGAAAATCCTTGAGAACTTAAGCAATCTAATATCAAAGTCTTTTGTTAATATCCGGAGCCTTAAGGGTGTCTATCTCGCTGTGTCATATCCGAACTAGTCATCTAGGATTATCAAAAGATCTCTTATCCCTTTGTGTCACCATTCAATCCACAGCATTTAAGAACTTGAGTCTCTGATTCGTTCTTGCAAGGATCTATCCTCCCATCAACCAAAGAAGCATCCTAGGAGTGTGTCACCTAGAGTTATGGTAGAGAAGCTAAGCTTGAAATTTGAGCCTTCTAGTGATTCGATCACCTTTGTGGATTGCTCCTAAGTGAATTCAGGAGGGATAGTCAGAGACGTTCCAATGCATATTTGCAATGCCTTAGTTCCAGTGACTTTCATTTGATGGATATAAAGATTGATTGGAACTCTTCCTTATTTCTTGGAAGAGCGTTCATGGCAACAGTGGGAGCTATCTGCGACATGAAGACAAACAGGTTGATATATCCTTGATTGATCCATACAACTTTTATGAACCTGTTAAAGTCAAGAACAAGGATTCTCAGATAGAATTAGGTAATGATCCAAGTTTGATTGCTACATGCTTCTGCGACAAGCCTGTGGACACATCATCGATCGACAGCCAACCCTTGGTATCGGTCAACGGTCGTTACGACCCGAACCTGCAAGAAACCCATCCTTCGGCATCAATCGATACTCAACCTCTAACATCGGTCGACAGTTATGCCACATATCACAACAACGAAGAAAATCAAGAAGACATAGTCTACATTGGGCAGCAATACTGTGAGATGATGCCAAAAACAATAACCCAGATTACGATGGTTCTTACTTTGAAGAAGAAGTAGTCGAGTATCATTCTTTCTCACTAGAAGAAGCTGGAAATTTCAGAGGATCCTATGGAAGCTGAAATGCAGCATCGACCGACGGTGGCTCTGTACCATCGATCGACGGTGGCTCTGTACCATCGATCGACGACAATCCGACTGGATACGATGAAGATTATGGCTACCTCAGACCATATGAGTTTGGAATGATGAGGGACCCAGATGGATATGCATGAGCAATGGATGGAAGGATTCTCAATGTGTCCAAAGACGATATGGCAGTCATACTGGCTATGGCCAATAGATCAGGGAATTCCTTTAGAAAACAAACTTTGATTGCGTCAGTCAGTTCAGCGTCGACCGACGGCAACACTTGGCCATTGATCGACATTCACCGCGCAGCATCTGGGCAGATAGTGGTAACATAGGAGTTATTACAAGAGAAGCTTGATGGAGTTTACCTTTCACAGGACTTGGTGATGGATAATATCTACTAGAGTTTGGAAGATATTTCAGAGCCCATAGTTTCCAGACTCAACAAGTTGATGGGATGCTTTCAAGCACTCGAAGAAAGCATGAGCAGATTGGTGTTTGCTCAGAGGAAGATGGAAATCAGAAAACCAGACCAGATGACGCTGTGAGAGGCTTCATCAGTGCATGGTTTGAGACTTGTAGAGAGTATGTGGATGTTTGCGTTACACATTTTTTTTATGAACCACCTTCCTAGTCCAGAAGTCAAAACGTCTAGGTTGTCAAGCAACCAAACTGTGAGAACAAACGATATGACAATGAGTTAATAAAAACGAAAAGAGAAGAGGATATAATTCTGAATCTGCGATTTGAGCGTTACAACAAGTAAAGCCTTGGCGGAAAAAGCCGTCGGTGAGTTCCTAGTTCTAACCTTGTAAGACTTAAATAACCTAATTGAGTCGCAACTCGATAACATATAACATAAATATACCTAATTTCCCTAAATGCTATGCTTGCTCTGAGTAAGATTTTTCGTGTCCCTCTCCATCTTCAGCCTTGAAGCTCTTATATACTCCTAGAGGTGGTTTGCTCTTTCCCTTTCTTCCCTCAGTCGTGTTTATTGATTTGCAGATATCTTCCATTTTCCTTTGATCTTTGTGATTATCTTTGGAAACTTAACATTTATCTGTGGAACTTAACATTTATCTTTGGAACTTAACATTTATATTTGGAACTTAACATTATCTATTCCTGCAAAATAAAAGATAGACCGTCATAACGATCAGGCTTGATTTTGTGTAAAACCGTGAGTGGGCTGTTAGCTGAGTTTAAGACCTTCTCGAACCGTTTTTAGACTTAAGCGTTTTTATGATTTTATCGAAAGAGCATTTCTGAAACAACGTCGATCCCGAAGAGTTCGAATCTCTCGTATAGTGTAGGCAACCTTAGGTGTTTAGTTAACCGTTTATGTTTTACACGATCAATTCAAACTTTATAGGAGGAAACAAGTTCTTACAGTAAAGTTCCAACACCAATCTCGATCGAGACAAAACAAGAACGAGTTTGATCCGAATTCAAAGGAGGGAGTTACGAGGACGAGATGAAAATGGATTGGTTGATCCACCACGTCGAACAGGCGAGTTGGATTCCTTGTTTAACCTAACTCGCCTGTTTGATGAGTTGGATTGGTCCAACTCGCCGAACGGGCGAGTTGGGTGATTTGCTCGATCTAATTCGCCCGTTCGGCGAGTTGGACGACTCGTCCGATCCAACTCGCCGAACGGGCGAGTTGGACGACTCATTCGGTCCAACTCGCCTTTTTGGCAAATTGGATTGCTTGGTTGGTTTTGTGCTCTGTTTCTCTTGAGTCTTTTGCTCGGGAACTTATGTCGGGATGGTGTCGAGATGGCTTTCGTGTGGAAACCTAATTTTTAGACATTAATTTTGAGAGAACCGTTTTTAACCCCAACAGGCGGAACTGATGATCGAAAGTTCAGAGGGTGAATAGTAGATTCTCTCCCTATAAGTATGTGAAGTAAGTTTTCAAATTCCTCACTTGCTCATTTCCAAAAGAAATTGTCTTTAAGGTTGAAAATATATTTATATTTGTTATTTTTGTCATGGCTCCTAGAAAGAAAATATCGGAGAATGCATCGCCCTCCTCTTTCGTTCCCGAGAGCTTAGACCTTTGGGATGATTAGGTTGTTCCGAAAGTTTAGTCCTAACTAAATTATGTTGACCCTAAAGAGGCGCTTTCGTAATGGGAAGCTACCTGCGGCATGGTACTGTCTCCAGCTAAGTCTTGGTATCCGGTGAAACCCAAGTTTAGAAGTGGTGCTGATGGGCAGATTCTGTGTAGGCATTCTTACCTTGCCACCATCCGAGACTTTTGTCGAGTTCCAGAGGAGGTATAGTTTTGAATTCTGAAACACGGAGAAAGTGCCGACGTTTCCCCTCGTGGTTACTTCACGTGTTATGGGGCACACTTCCTATCATTTCGTTTGTGGTTTCCCATTACGGAGGTTAAATTTGATTCTTAGACCGCTAAGAGTTGTCAATAAATCTATCCCCCGTCGGTCTACAACATCTCGTTGGACTGCTGGCTTTGAGCTATGAGCGAGGGATAGACTTAAGTGTCGATTACCTCGAGGATTTTCTGTATCCCCAAAGTACATGTTTGGCACTCCGGTACTGTCTTAGGCCGAGGAACAATATGGAGGTGATCAAGACGTTTAAGTCTAATTTTCACAGCTGGGACCAACACCACATCTTTGTCCGTATAGACAGTACCTTGGTTGAGTAAGAATGCATCCCTATATTTAGGCATAGATGGGGTCCCAAGGGTATTGTGATCTGATACTTTTGTCGTTTCTCTTTTTGCTGATGTCTGGCCACTTATCTATTTTTTTATGTTTTGCAGTTGTCGATCTTCTTCCCCCCTTTTCCCACATACACGCTCATCGTTAGGAATATACTCCTTGTTAGTCCTTTTTATTGGGGCTAATTCTCCCCGAAGCGATTATGAGCGACGGTTGCCTATCATTAGGCTCGAGCTCGACCTTACACGGTTGTTGCGGATGATTTGAATCGGGCTATGGATGACTTTGTTTCCTACGATATTCCTGCTGTGAAGGTGAGGGAAAGATCTCCCAATAACAAATAAATGGCCACTGACAAAGGCGATGTTGCCTATGAGGGGGGAGATTATCCCACTGACGAGTGGCATCGACATTTTCTACATGGAGATAGAAACGACACCATTCAGACCCACTGTCATTGTTCGGAGGTGGATCCGACCTTGATGCCTACCTTGTCTCGCTCAACGTTCCGTTGGGTCAGCACGCGGCTAGGAAACAGTCTGCTGGATGGGAGACGTTTGCAGAGACATCGTGGTTATGCATGGGGGTTCGTTTTCGTATATGTTTGATTTTTTTTGTTGGGTTCGCCCTCTAATTCTTTAAAGAAATTTTCTGCAGGGCCTTTGCGTGAGGGGTGAGCTCTTAGGGCGAGCTGTTTGGAAGTGCATAAGGCTCAGTTTAAGGTCGAGATGGCCGAGAAGGAGATTTCTTGTTTGAAGGGCGAGACCGAGGCGTGATCTTTGCGCGAGAAGGATCTTGATCTGGCTAAGCTTCAAGTCTCTGACGTGCGTGTCGAGCTGGACGGAGGGATATGGCCTCGATCTTGAATGATCGCTCAGCTTGGTTTGCGGCTGACTTCGTGGAGTTTAAGCAGGTGCAAAATTCCTTTGGGGGACTACCACAAGTGTCGAGGCTCCGTAGGTGCTTTATGGCGCACGCAGGCCGATGACTACGACTTCAAAATTAAGAAGAAGAATATGTTGAGACATCTGGCCAACCTTGCCAACACGGAGCCGATGATCCCTGAGATTGAAGGGAGGATTTTGGAACACTGGGCTCTCATCATCGTTTCTCCTGACTTGGAGGATGTGGGTCTTGCTGCCTTTAGAGAAGATGTCAAGGTGGATCAGGTTCTGGCTCCGCTCGGGGTCAATGATTACTCGATCACGGGTAATTTTGTTTATAGCCCGTGAAGGGTAATTGTGTTTGAAGGGAGCATGTTCCCTTTGACCCCAACAGGCGGAACTGATGATCGAAAGTTCAGAGGGTGAATAGTAGATTGTCTCCCTATAAGTATGTGAAGTAAGTTTTCAAATTCCTCACTTGCTCATTTCCACAAGAAATTGTCTTTAAGGTTGAAAATATCTTTCTATTTGTTATTTTTGTCATGGCTCCTAGAAAGAAAATATCGGAGAATACATCGCCCTCCTCTTCCGTTCCCTAGAGCTTACACCTTTGGGACGATGAGGTTGTTCCGGAAAGTTTAGTCCTAACTAAGTTCTTTTGACCCTAAAGAGGCGCTTGCGTATTGGGAAGCTACCTGCGGCATGGTACTGTCTCCAACTAAGTCTTGGTATCCGGCGAAATCCAAGTTTAGAAGTGGTGCTGATGGGCAGATTCAGTGTAGGCATTCTTACCTTGCCACCATCCGAGACTTTTGTCGAGTTCCAAAGGAGGTAAAGTTTTGTATTCTGAAACACGGAGACAGTGCGGACATTCCCCCTCGTGGTTACTTCACGTGTTATGGGGCACACTTCCTATCTTTTCGTTTGTGGTTTCCCATTACTGAGGTTAAATTTGATTCTTAGACCGATAAGAGTTGTCAATAAATCAATTCCCGTCGGTCTACAACATCTCGTTGGACTGTTGGCTATGAGCTATGAGCGAGGGATAAGACTTAAGTGTCGATTACCTCGAGGCTTTTCTGTATCCCAAAAGTACATGTTTGGCACTCCGGTACTGTCTCAGGCCGAGGAAAAATATGGAGGTGATCAAGGCGGTTAAGTCTAATTTTCACAGATGGGACCAACACTACATCTTTGTCCGTATAGACAGTACCTTGGTTGCATAAGACTGCATCCCTATATTTACGCATAGATGGGGTCCAAAGGGTATTGTGATCGGACACTTTTGTCGTTTCTCTTTTTGCTGATGTCTGAGCACTTATCTATTTTTGTTTTGTTTTGCAGTTCTCGATCTTCTTCCCCCGTTTCCCACAGACACGCTCATCGTTAAGGATATACTCCCTGCTGGTCCTTTTTATTGGGGCTACTTCTCCCCGAAGCGAGTTCGAGCGACGGTTGCGTATCATCAGGCTCGAACTCGACCTTACACGGTGGTTGTGGATGATTTGAATTGGGCTATGGATGACTTTGTTTCCTACGATATTCCTGCTGTGAGGGTGAGGGAAAGATCTCCCAATAACAAAGAAATGGCCACTGACAAAGGCGATGTTGCCTACAAGGGGGAGATTATCCCACTGACGAGTGGCATCGACATTTTCTACATGGAGATAGAAACGGCACCATTTAGACCCACTGTCATTATTCTGAGGTGGATCCGACCTTGATGCCTACCTTGTCTCGCTCAACGTTCTGTCGGGTCAGCCCGCGGCCAGGAAACAGTCTGCTGGATGGGAGACGTTTGCAGAGGCATCGTGGTTATGCATGGGGGGTTTGTTTTCGTTTATGTTTGATTTTTTTGTTGGGTTCGCCCTCTAATTCTATAAAGAAATTTTCTGCAGGGCCTTTGCGTGAGGGGTGAGCTCTTAGGGAGAGCTGTTTGGAAGTGCATAAGGCTTAGTTTAAGTTCGAGATGGCCGAGAAGGAGATTTCTTGTTTGAAGGGCGAGACCGAGGCGTGATCTTTGCGCGAGAAGGATCTTGATCTGGCCGAGCTTCAAGTCTCTGACGTGCGTGTCGAGCTGGACGGAGGGAGATGGCCTCGATCTTGAATGATAGCTCAGCTTGGTTTGCGGCTGACTTCGTGGAGTTTAAGCAGGTGCAAATTTCTTTTGGGGGACTACCACAAGTGTTGAGGCTCCGTAGGTGCTTTATGGCGCATGCAGGCCGATGACTACGACTTCAAAATTAAGAAGAAGAATATGTTGAGGCATCTGGCCAACCTTGCCATCACGGATGATCCCTGAGATTGAAGGCATGATTTTGGAACACTGGGCTCTCATCATCGTTTCTCCTGACTCGGAGGATGTCGGTCTTGCTGCCCTTAGATAAGATGTCGAGGTGGATCAGGTTCTGGCTTCGCTTGGGGTCAGTGATTACTCGATCACGGGTAATTTTATTTATAGCCCGTGAAGGGTAATTTTTTTTGAAGGGAGCATGTTCCCTTTTGGGTTTATGCTATGTATCATACTTCGCCCCTTGGGGCCTTTTGAATATTTCTTTGTTTTGTAGCTTTATGTTTTTTACGGAAAAGCGTCAATGAGAATGAGAGTGAGTGAGTGTGTTCCTCATTTCCTGCGTTCTAGCAGATTTTGATACTTGTAGTTGTGTTAGGTCGGAGATTTTGAGACGTAGGATTTTTGAGAAGTCTATGAACGTCCAAGTATCAACGAAGAGGCAAGTTTTTGAATCTCGTATCAATGATACTATGCCTTTGAGAGTTAAGAGTGAAGTTTTAGGGTAAGACCTAGGTTTATATTCGTGCCTGGAGTATGCGGGGTTGATCCCGACTTACTTGACTCGTTTACTATTTTGACCTGATTTCGTTTCGGTATTGAAATCTGCAATGAGTTATCGGCTTATGAGTTTTGCATCGATCGGAAATCGAGTATCTCTCCAGACAGTTTTAAAGTCTCAGAAGTACTGATCTTTGGATTTATCCTATTGTCGGATGTATGAGGACCAATTCTAGGAAAGTAGCAGGTCGGGCTAAGCGTTCGTTTGAGAATGGTTGATATGTTCGTCGGGGCCAGTCGACGAACATGATTTAATAGCACGTACTTTCTTTTCTAACTTGTGTTAGTTGTTTACTTTATAGTCGCATCTAGCTTTTCCTGAAAGTATGTTTTTCTTTTGGTGAAGTGATTTTGCGTATTGATCAAAGTTCTAGTAGCTTGTTTGAAAGCGTTTTAAAAGTTTCGTTTTAGCCGTTTGGTCGTATTTCCTTTCGGTGTAATTTCCGTTTCTGGGATATACAATTATTGTTTTTTTTACTTAGGGTTTTTTGAACGAATCATGGTTTGCCGGTTTGGCCATAAAGTAATTTGCGAGATTGAGTTTCGCCGCAATAAAAGAGATTTGCGAGATTTCTGGGTATGATATTGTGTTGTATTATTATAGAATATTGTTTTATAAATATGGAGTACAAAGACGAATAATTTTAAATGTGGGAGTATATGTATATGTACTCACTCCCCATTTTTTAGAGAGAGGGACAGCTGAACTCGTCCTGCGAGAAGTTGCCTACGTACCCCTTTCAGGGATCAAGACGTCTCGTAGTTCAGTTTGTCGCTGTGAGTGTTTTACTCAGTTGGTGGGGTCGCATAGATTTTCTTGGTCGTTGTGACTGTTTTTGGATTGACTCCTTTTTCCGGGTTTGTCTCCTCCGGTTGGGTTAGAGCGTTGGGCTTGAATGTTTGTTTGCTTTCTTTATCTGAAGCCATTTCTAGAGTTGACGATTTGAAATCATCTTTTGACGGTGGTCGTGATCTGCCTTAGCTTGTGTTCCGCCAGAAAACATAGTCGCGACTGTTTCTGGCATCCCTAGATTGTTGCGGTTCCGTGCAGGGTTGGGAACTTGATGCCTAGGTGGTATGTCAAGGGGATTGCCTTCATGGAGTTCGTTCCCATGATCATGTTGTAGATTGCAGGGTGATCGACGAATGCAAAGTTGACGATCTTCTTGATTTCATTGGCCATGACCGGGAGTATGGTAGATCCAAGAGTCACAGAAGTTGTACCTGAGACACCAGTCAATGGTCTTGGCGTTGGTGTAACTTCAGAATGGTCGATGTTCATTCTTTTGAGGTGTCAAAAAAGATACCGTCGATGGTTCTTTCTGTGTCCACGAGGACTATGGCGACTTCGAGATCCTTTATCATAAGATCGATATCAAGTGGGCCATTGTGAGGTTTGTCGAATATGACGGTCTCATGTTCCTAGAAAGTGATTGTGTCATTCGGGATGTCGGTGGGTGGAGTCTAGTTAGTACTTGACTTTGACTTCCTTTGATAAGCCTTTATTGATGAGATAGTGTCGTGGCGGTATTGTGATTCTCCGATGATCATGTTTACTCTGTGACGATTAATTGTCGTTGCCTCTATCATCAGGTCTTCCTCGGCGGTTGCCGTTCTTGCCCGATCGCTTCCCTTGTGAGATGTCACCAGCTGGCATGGTTTTATCGTTTTCAGCGGACGGTCGGTGTCTCGAATGAGATGTTTTATGCTGGTTACTTCCAAAATTTATAATGCGAGTAGTTTTGCCATTAGTCTGGCACCGAGATCTTTGCAGTTCATAGTCGAGTGGCCCTTGGTTTGGAGAAACTCGTAGAAGGTATTCTCGCCACAGGTGGATTTTTGGTCAATTTGTTTCCCGACGTTCTTCCATGTTTATGTGCAGAGTTAATGGCATAATTATCGCTCCTTGGATATCTTCATCCTCGTGATGTACGTAATTTTTTGGCTTCTACTCTGACGCTACGTCCTTCGAGGGTGCTCTTGTGGGTTTATGTTTTCGCAATAGGACTTTCATCTCTTCTTTGATGTTGATATATTCAGTGGCTTTGTGGAGACCTTCTGTATCGTATGCGGTTTCTTGAGAGATATCCACTTCTTGAACTGCAACTTGTACCAGAGCGTCTTCATGAGCGCGTCAATAGCAACTGTCGCTAATCCCGCTAACCCTCGACATGACAATTTTGAACCTATTCATGAAATCGTGGAGAGGTTTGTCTTCCTTTTTTGATAGACTCCACCGGTTTCCATGAGAGGTTTCTCTGTCAATGAACAAGGAATATTTCTTGAGAAACTCCAAAGAGAGTTGGTGGAAACTTCCGATGGAAGTTTTGCTTTTGGCAAGAAAACCATTTGAGCGTTGCTCCCTGGATATTATTGACGATGAGGCGGCAGTATGAGGCGGCAGTATCTGGCGTCTCTTTCGTTTTCCTTGAGCTTGACCCTACCCATTGTGATCTAGAAGGTCTGTAGGTGCACTTTGGAGGTCATGGTGCCATCGTATGTAGGGATTTTTATCTTCCCATGGTCTGAATGGGAGGGAATCCACTGTATAGTAAGTTTTATTTTGAATTCTCACTCTTTAGTTATTTATTATGATTTTTATTTAATTACTTTAGCTTTTCAAAGGAGGAGTACAAAAGTTCGAAACCACCATCAGTTGACACCAAAACCTCACCATCGGTCGATACTCCAGACCCACCATCGGTTGACACCCTTTACAAAGTTTAGTAACATCGACTTTCTCTATACTTTTTCCTTATGCTTTAGTTTTTATTATCCCAAACCGGGGGATATCACTGGGGCAGTGTTATTTAAGTCTGGAGAGGTTCGCTGATGCTTTTATCTATTTTGAGCTTTTATCTATTAAATTTTTCAAATAACTTTTATAAAGTCAAGAAGAGGATTATGATCAGAACTTATTTATTGACTAACCACACTATAGCACCATTCTTAGACATGTTGATTACAAAGATTATTAGAGATGTTAAAGTGGATCATCCTACCATTATATCACACTTACTAAGAAAGTTTGAAGGAACCAAAACTGATCTCCAACCTAATCCTGACTACTTTGCTTGCTTTGGGGCTTGGTATACATCAGATCAGATTTCTTCTGCAAGTTAGTAAGGTACTAGTCTAAGTATTTCTGATTTTCCTTTTTTCTCTCTCTTTAGGATCTATAATAGAAAAAATGAAATGATTTCCTGAGATAGAGAGTGGTAGGAACATCACCGATGACCCCAATATTCTAATTCAAAGGAATGATCACACATTGTTGGAAGCGAGGGGTATGTACATTACCGATGACCCCATTATTCACCTACAACTTTGTTCAAAATAATAATAATAATAAAAATATCAAAAATGAAATGGCAAGATGGACTGTAGCAGCATCATTGTCCATTGAATTTGAGACCCAAAATGATTATGAGAGAGAAGAGGGAAGAAAGAGATCATGAAAGGCTTTATAACTATACATGCAGGTTTGCAGGAGTTGAGTCCATGTGTTCTTTGATCGATCCTCCCAATGTAAAGCCTGCAGTTTATGTTTATGCAAAGATTGGTGTAAGGAGAAAGCACCCAAGATTGTGCTTAAACTGCTACCAGATGGTCTTAAATATGCCTTTCTTTATGAAAACTCTCCATCATGTCATCACCAATGCCGACGTGAATGGCGGAGAGCAAGCATTTATGCATAACAAGTTGCGAAAACATCGCAAGGCTATCTAATATTCTTTAGATGGTATTCCAAGAATTTCCCCCAATTTATGCATGCATAGGATACACCTGGAGGATGACTCGAAATCATCCATTGAGCAGAGAAGATTAACACCCAACCTGAAAGAAGTAGACAAAAAGGAAATCATGAAACTTCTGGAAGCAAGTATTATTTACCCGATATCAGATAGTAACTGGGCCAGTCCATTTCATGCTGTCCCAAAGAAAGGAGGAATTACAGTGGGGAAGAATGACAAAGAAGAATTGATCCCAATGAGGACTGTAACCGGACACATAATGTGTATCGGTTACATAAAGCTAAACGTTGCCACGTGAAAGGATCACTTTCCTCTACCTTTTATTGATCAGATGTTAGAGAGGCTCGCATTCCATCTATACTTTTGTTTTCTCAATGGGCATTCAGGATTTTTCCAGATTCCTATACATCCCGACGATAAAGAAAAGACCACTTTCACATGTCCTTATGGAACATTCACATACCGCAGAATGCCTTTCGGAATCTGAAACGCTCCTACAACATTCCAGAGATGCATGATGTATATATTTAGTGACATGATTAAAGACTTCATGGAAGTTTTCATGGACGATTTCTCAGTTTATGGTCCAGATGTCAAAACATGCCTGGATAACCTGTGCAAGATGTTGGCAAGATGCGAAGAAAAGAATCTAGTCTTAATTTGGGAAAAGTGTCACTTCATGGTTAATAGTGCAATATTTTTGGGACAAAGGTCTCAGCAGCCGGTATTGAGGTTGACAGAGCCAAATCAAAGCAATGACAGGTTTGCCACCACCCACAATGTGAAAGACGTTAGAAGCTTCTTAGGACATGCTGGATTTTATAGAAGATTCGTAGAAGATTTTAGCAAGATTGCTAGACCTCTTACATCACTCCTATGTAAAGAAGCGAAACTCGACTTCACACCTGAATGTCTGACAGATTTCGAAAAATCAAATCGGCCCTCGTATCTGCTCTAATTGTGCAAGCACCGGATTGGAGTTTATCTTTTGAATTTATGTGCGACGCCAGCGATTTCGTTGTAGGCTCTGTGCTCGGAAAGAATAAGGACAAAAACCTGCACGCTATATACTACGTTACTAGGACTCTCGATGATGCACAACGTAATTACGAGAAAACAGAAAAAGAATTACTAGCTGTAGTGTTCGCTTTCGAAATATTTGGCTCTTATCTAGTCGATTCAAAAGTAATCGCCATACCGACCACGCCGCCTTGAAGTATTTTATGAACAAAAAGTATGCGAAACCTAGACTTATAAGATGGATTCTCATCTTATAGGAATTCAACATAGAAGTCAAGGATAAGAAAAGACTATAAAAAGGAGTCGCAGATCACCTATCTCGAATAAGAGTCGAAGACGACATCCATATCTAAGATTTCCTAGCTATATAAAACGTCCACCAATCAGAATCAGCTTTCTTTGGTCATGTGCGTTCGTCGCATGCGGAAGAATCGATCGATGGTCGTGAAGAACCATCGATCGATAACATCTCTGAAGAGAAGGACAAGACGATTATTTCACTCGATATAAATGTCAAATGCAATCCTTCGATTTCAAACAGCGATTCTCCCAGAGGTAGAAGTTTAAGTTGGGGGGTGGGTGCTTTGAACACCTCTGATAGGCCCTGGTACGCATATATAGTAAACTATCTTGAAGCTGACGTAGAACCAGAACTATTTAAAGAATACCACAAAAAGAAATTTCTGAGAGAAGTCCGGAGATATCACTGGGATGAACCCTATCTTTACAAACATTATTCTGACGACATATATAGACGATGCGTTGCTGAAAGTTAAACCTCATATATTTTGTATCATTGTCATGTATCCGATTATGCTGGCCATTTTGCTAGTTTTAAGACAGTGTCAAAATTTTTACAAGAAGGCTTTTCGTGGCCAACCATGTTTCGAGATGCTCAAGCCTATGTAGCAAAGTGAGATCCCTATCAAAGTAGAGGAAAAATCAGTAGACACGAAATGGAACATAATTTCATACTTGAAGTTGAAGTGTTTGATTGTTGGAGCATCGACTTTATGGGTCCTTTTCCTTCTTCGCACGAAAACAAATACATATTAATCGTTGTAGACTACGTATCCAAATGGGTTGAAGCGATAGCCACTCCGAAAAATGACGCTGCTGTAGTCGTAAAACTTTTCAAAGGTATAATCTTTTCCCGATTTGGAGCTCCACAAATTGTAATAAGCCACAGAGGTACCCACTTCATTAACAAAATGTTCCAATAACTACTCAAGAAACATGGAGTTCACCATCGAGTAGCAACACCCTATCATCCTCAAGCTAGCAGACAAGTGGAAGTATCCAACCGCCAAATCAAAGAAATATTAGAAAAGCCGGTAGGATCAACCGTAATGATTGGTCTTTAAAATTGGATGATGCACTTTGGGCCTACCGAAACCGAACTGCATTTAAAACACCGTTAGGAGCCATCCATTCCACTTATTCTATGGAAAAGCATGCTATCTCCCAGTTGTGCTAGCGCACAAAGCAGAATGGGCCATCAAAACAACAAATTTTGATGCTAAACCTTCAGCAGAAAGAAGATTAATTCAATTGAATGAATTGGACGAAATCAGGTACCACGCCTACGAGAACTCAAAATTGTACAAAAGAGAGAACTAAAGCCTATCACGACAAGAAAAATATATCTAGACATTTTGTACCTAACGACCAAATACTCTTATACAACTCTTGGTTAACTCTATTTCCCGAGAAATTGCGTTCTCGTTGGTCAGGAACCTTCATCGTGAGAAAAGTTACACCTTATGGAGCAATTGTTCTGATTAGCTCGAAAAGGGAGGACATCACAGCGAATGGGCACCCTTTTGGCCCTTTCCTAATTCTGACTAACCGCCTTGCCGGACGGTCTCACCGGATCGTCCAACCACCCGGCCTTACCCATTTCCGGTTAACCCTCTCTCTCTCTCTCTCTCTTTATCTCTCTCTATCTCTCTTTCTCAGTCTCTCTTTCTCAATCTCTCTTTTTATCTCTCTTTCTCTCTCAAGTTTTTGTAGTGATTTGGGAAAAGGGAACTTATGCCTTGGGAGGAGAATGGCGATGTGTATATATAGAAGCAAGAGGATGCGATCGAGGAGATGTAATGGTTGGCTGATAGGATGTAATTGTTTGGGCCAAACTGGTGGAAGTTTCCTTGTGACAATACGCATTGCCATCATACCCTTTGGTCAAGTATCGCGACCTCTCGGTCATGCGTTGCTACCTCTATGTCAAGTGCTGCGATCTCTCGATCAAGCGTTGCGACCCTTCACCCATTGATATACTATGGATTTTACCAATTTTCACCCATAGTATATGTGTTTTTAGAATCTATTATAGGTGTTTGGAGTGTTTACTGGTCCAGGTATGTTTTGGAGCAATGTGGACATTATGGAGATTTATGGTGAGGAAACTCATAGTTGTTCAAGAAAACATAAGTAAAAATCAAAATCAAAAAGAAGTATCAATCAACACTATTGGAGATGGATTGAATTCCTCCACACGGCCCATCGGACAAGAGACCGGCCCAGTAGGTGCGAGTGTCGAGAACCCACAACGGAGGCGTCACCAAGGGAAACATGTATCAGCTCAGCCCAGAGTTGAAATCGAACAAGTAGTCCTGTCGTTTTGCAAAGACTCGTTGAGTAACCGAACTCGGCGCTGAACTTTATCTGGTTGATTGTTCGGCTCATGAAGGGAGCCCGGCCCGTTAAGGATTGGTAGTCAGATTAGGGCAAACTAGGAGGACAAGCAGTCTATAAAAAAGAGAAAAGAACCTAAAAGAGGGGGAGGTTGATATTGAATTACCCTAGCTTTGTAAAGAATAATATTTTCAAGTTGCAAAACGTTTTCGAGCTAAACCCACAAATCGAGTTCGATCTGTTTTCCGCCTTACCGATCTAGCTCAGACTGAACATTTGGCGCCCACCATGGGGCTCACACTGAAGTAACGTTTCGGCATGAACAATAAACTCCGAAGAAAACCCTACTCCCACCGCCGCACCCACTATTACAGAAATCATGGACACCATATTGGCACGCTTCGCCCAGCAAGACGAAGTACAAAAGGTGACTAACGATCCTCTCGACATCCTCACCGCCGCCAATGCTGCCGCGCCTGGTACCTCCAGCAAACCGCCGATGGTCCGTAGGCAGCTCTTCTCCGTCAACCTTTTGACCGGTATACCCGAACCATGTACGGATGCTACGGAACGGACGACATCCGGTCTTGGATAGAGCTCGGAAAGCTCAGATCCTGCTATGAGCCGGCAAATCGTCCAACTCCAAAACTCGTTGAGAGACATACACTCCAAAATCCACCGCGTCACCAGCTCAGCCCCTGAGATCGAAAGAGTTCTCGAAGCTACCATGCGCAACCCGTTTACCCGGTGGATTACAGATGTCAAGATCCAACAAACGAATGAACTCCGAATCCAACCGTACACCCGCGACTCTGATCCCACGGACCATATGACAAACTTTAACATAGACCTCGCCCGAGCACACTTCTTCGACGAGGAAAAGATGCCGGCTCTTGGAAGATATTTGTCAAAAGCCTCTCGGGACCGACTTTGACATGGTTCTCTCGCTTAGCGGAGGGATCCATCGACAACTTCCACGACCTATCCACGGCGTTCTTGAAGCACTGCGTCATGTTTACCCGCGACGTGGCCTCCACCTCGGATCTCTGGAAAATGTACCAGTCTTCCACTGAAAGCCTCAAGGATTACATAGAGTGGTTCAAACTTGTAGTATCGAATGTCCATGTTACTGACAAAACCGCAGTCAAAGCCTTACGCATACGCTATGGATAAACTCGGAGTTTCAAAAAAATCTGTACTCGCATCCCACTGTCTCTCTGCAAGACGCCCTTCACCGGTCAAAAAACTTTATTATGCTGGAAGATTATAAGCGGGTGTACTACACCAAGCAAAATACGGCCAAACAATCCAAAACGACTGATCTCCCTCATGAACCATGACAATACATGCCGTACGCCAAGACCGAGAAGAAGAAGACCATCATGAACACTATGACAAGAGATGAACCCCTGGGTACCACCTTAATGGTCAGGGAACTAGGGTGGAATGTCTGGGAAAGAAATGCAGATGGGATGGTTATTCCTCCGCTTACTAGCGCGTCCAACAATCTGACCGCCACCTTCGATGAGAGCAAGTACTGCGAGTACCATAAGATAAGGGGACATGATAAAAAGAGTGCAAACAGCTGCACGAGCTCTGGCTCGCAGCATTTGCGAGTAGACAAACTAATATCGAACCGCCCAAACCGAAACCGGCGAAGAACAGTAAGAGTTGGAGCAAGAGTAAAGACAAGAAAAAGAAACCTCAGGGCGGAAACAATCCGGAACCAAAGCAGGAATCCAAAGCAAATATCTCCCGACAAGAAGGTAACTTGTCTTCGGACGACAAAAAACCAAAATTTCACCAAAAGATTTTCACGGTTCTCGCCGGCCCGTTATCCTCATCTTCCAACGAGGAACCACAAACAGAAGACCTTCGCAATCTGCTCAAACAGAAAGCCCAAACTAGTCCACACAGACCTCAAGCAACCAGGCGATCTCAGCAGCCCCTAGATCTGCGAGAAAAACTCGAGTAGACTAAATTGATCAAATCACTACGATCAGCAGAGTTAGTAGTCCAAAGCTGAGTTCTTAAGTCAATGACCTATGAGAAAAACTGAATTCCAACATCGTTGACTTACGAAAAAAGTTGAATTCTAAAGTCACTAACTTACGAGACAAGCTGAATTCAAAAGCTCCCGACCTGCGGGCAAAACTCAAAGCCCCTAGACGGGAACAAGAAATCTCGGCGATCGAACAAACTTCGTACGCCAAGTCATCCACCGACTTACGCCCCAAGCTGAAGCGATCAAAAGAGTCCAGACTAAACGTCATTATGGGCGAATCCCCTCCCTGCGGTGACTCAGTGCGATCAGTCAAAGAGTTTCGTCACAAAGCCATTGTCGCAAGACATTGGCCTGTCGCTCCGGAGAATGATCCACATATCACTTTCTCCGCAGCTGACTCAGATGAAGTCCATGCACCACATAGCGGCCCTCTCCTCGTCAAACTTGGTGTCAAAGATTGCAAAGTCATCGAGATATTAATCGACACCGACAGTTCAGTTGACCTAATCTTCAAGAAAACACTTGATAAAATGGGGATCGACCTCGGAAGGATCAAGCCTTCTATTAGATCGCTAACCGGCTTCAATGGATTTTTCGAGGTGACACTAGGTACGATTCGACTCAGTGTGTTCGCTCTCGGTGTGACAAAAACGTCAAGTTCTTGATAATAAACGTATGTGTGCCATACAATGCGATCCTCGGAACATCATGGATTCATTCCATGAAAGTCATGCCCTCCACTTACCACCATTGCATCAAGTTCCCTGGCTCCGGTGGTTGCATCATCACGCTTCGTGGCGATTAACGAGCATCTCGCGTTCTCCTTGTCAGTGAAATCAAAACTCGACGGAAAAATCCTCACATATATGCAGTGGCGAAACCAATCGAGAAAATCTATCCACTCAAGGAAGTAATCGAAGAGGTCTGCATCGATAATGACGATCCAAAAAAGGTCCGCGTGGGGCATACTTGAGCGAAAATTCCAAAGACCGAATCATTTCTTTCCTGAAAGAGAATGTCTCAACTTTCTCTTGGACGACATCCGACATGAAAGGGATCGATCCTACCATCGCAGTCCACGAACTCAACGTCGATCAGACTTACAAGCATGTTCGCCAAAAATCCGAAAACTCGGTCCCGAGCGAGCAAAAGCTGTTAATGACGAGTCCATCATCTACTCTCCGCCGGTTCCATCACCGAAGTATGCTACCCAGAGTGCCTCGCCAACCCAGTCGTCATACGCAAAAAGAACGACTAATGGCGTGTTTGCGTTGATTTCACTAATCTTAACAAAGCATGCCCAAAGGATAGCTTCACTTTGCCGCATATTGATCGCCTAGTCGAATCACTTGACGGAAACGAATTACTCAGCTTCATGGATGCCTTCCGGGATATAATCAGATCATGATGCATCCCGACGACAGAGAAAAAACGGCCTTCATCACTGACCGCAGAACATACTGCTATAAAGTCATGCCATTTGGACTTAAAAATGCTAGCGCGACCTACCAGAGGCTCGTCAATAGGATGTTCGCCAACGAACTCGGGATCACAATGGAAGTTTACATCGACGACATGCTAGTCAAGTTTTTACGCACCGACGATCATCTCGGGCATTTAAAGCAATGCTTCGTGACGCTGAATGAATACAGAATGAAGCTGAATCCAGCTAAATGCACATTTGGAGTAATTTTGGGAGAGTTCCTCGGTTACATCATCACCCAACGAGAGATCAAAGCAAACCAAAGCAATTCTCGATCTCCCCAGTCCAAAGAACAACAAAGAAGTTCAGCGACTCACTGGTGGCATAACATCCCTCAACAGATTCATCTCCAGGTCGACAGACAAGTGCCACCATTTCTTCGATCTCCTCAAGGCAACAAAAAGTTCATCTGGGATGAACGATGCGAGGAGGAATTAGGGTGACTCAAAGCGTACTTGACAACCTTACCAATACTGTCGAAACCAGAAGAAGGAGACGTCCTCTACCTTTACATCGCCGTATCCAACACCGCTGTTAGTAGCGTCCTCGTCAAAGAAGAAAGAGGCGAGCAAATACCCATCTTCTACACCAGCAAACGAATGGCAAACGCGGAAACCGCTACTCAACATTGGAGAAAATGGCTTTCGCAGTAATCACCTCAGCGAGGAAACTCGGTCCTATTTCCAGTCACATTCAATTGTCGTCCTAATGAACCATCCCATGCAGACTATCATGCAAAACAAAAATAAGTCAGGTCGCCTCTCCAAGAAGGCCGTCGAACTAAGCGAGCATGATATCACTTACAAAAGTCTGACGACGTCGAAATCACAGGTCCTCGCTGACTTCTTGTTCGAACTAGCTCCAAAGCTCGAGCAAGACTTAATCCTCCTGAACAACAACTAGATATTGCATGTGGACGGCTCATCAACCAATAAGGATTGAGGAGCCGGTGTCCAGCTTGAGTCGCCCACAGGCAAACTCATCAGGAAATCCTTTCGATTAGGCTTCAAGGCATCCAACAACGAATTGTAGTACGAATCCCTCATCGCCGGGTTCCAGTTAGTCGCGGCCGTCGAAGAAAAACGAGTTGACGCTTATTGCTACTCCCAACTCGTCGCCAATCTGTTCAACAGAGAGTACAATGCAAAAAATGACAGAATGGACACATACTTAATAGTTGTCCAAAAACTCGCAAGCGTCTTTGAGCACTTTGCTCTCACTAAGGTTCCTTGCGGAGATAATGTATGCGCCGATGCACTCGCAGCGCTTGGCAGCAAACTCAAAGACCAGGTCCGACGAACTATCCCGATTCACAACATCGCCGACCAAGTATCACGACCATCGTCGATGAAGAGGTAATTACGGACCCAGTCCTCAGTGTCAATGATAATACTCCACCAGCCAATCCTACTGAACAAAACGAAACGGATTGGGGAACGCCCATTATCCAATACCTTATCGATGGAACCCTACCTTCCAATAAATGGGAAGCCCGACGACTAAAAGCGCAAAGCACAAACTACGTTTTCATGAACAACTCCCTCTATCGGTAGACGGTGAGCAAATTCCTGCTTACTTGCATTGATGGAGATGAAACCTACCTAGTCAAGGCCAAGATCCACGGCGGAGCTTCCTGGAGCCATTCCGGAAGACGAGCACTAGCCCTCAATGCTAAAAGTTTTGGTTATTATTGGCTGACCATGACTAAGGATTGTGAGCTACACTCTCGACAGTGGGACAAATGCCAACAACATGCACCTAATATACATAGCCCCAGCAAGCTCCTCTGAACAACCGTGGCACCATACCCATTTATCCGCTACGCAATGGACATAGTCGGACCCTTGCCTAGTTTGCGCCAACGTCGCTTCTTGCTCATAATGATTGACTACTTTACGAAATGGGTGGAAGCGGAGTCAGTCTTACAGATAACGGAGATGGATGTTCAAAACTTCGTGTGGAAGTACATCATCTGTCGCCATGGTGTTCCATACGAAATAATAACCGACAACGGCTCGCAGTTCATATCGAACAACTTCTGAGGGTTAATTTATGTACATAAATTAGTTTATAGGGTTAATTTGAAAGATTGTCTGGTTAATTATAAACCTTAACCCACATGCTGTCAAGATTCTTTCATCTTCATTCATCCTCTTTTGATTATAGTTATGAAGAAATTTCCATAAGTCCAAACATGGTAAGCTGGAATAACCGGAGTTAAAAGTGCGATAACTTATTCATCATAACAATCATGAGATTGATTCAACTTTGTGGTGATTATGAATTGAAATATGTTTCCAAATCAAGCTTCTTACATCTTCATTCGTTCTAGTTTGATTAGAATTATGAAGTAATTGACATATGTCCAAAAGGGTAAGCTGGAATCATCTTATTTGAAAGTGGGATAACTTCTTCATCATACCTCCAATGAGACTGATTCATCGTCGTGGTTATTCTAAACTGATTTATGTTGCCAAATCAAGGTTCTGAAACCTTCATTCATCCTTGTTTGACTAGAATCATGAAGAAATTTCCATATGTCGAAACATGGTTAGCTGAAATCACCTGATTCCAAAGAGGTATAACTTCTTCATCATAACTCCTATGATATTGATTCAACATAGTGGTGATTCACCCTTAATTTATGTTGCCAATCAAGCTTTTTACATATTCATTCATCCTGGTTTGATTTGAATCATGAAGAGATGGCCGTAAGTCCAAACTGGATAAGCTGGAATCACCTGATTTGAAAGTGGGATAATTTCTTCATCATAATTCCTATAAGATTGATTCAACTTTGTGGTGATTCTCCACTGTTTCCAAATCAAGATTTTTGCCTCATTATTCTTCCTCGTTTGATTAGAATCATGAAGAAATTGCCATATGTCCAGACATGAAAAGCTGGAATCACCTAATTTGAAAGTGGGATATCTTCTTCATTATAACTCCAATGAGATTCATTCAACTTCATTGTAATTCTCCACTGATTTTGGTTTCCAAATAAACTTTTATACATCTTCATTCATCTTTGTTTTATTAGAATCATGAACAAATTGCCACATGTCCAAATATGATAAGCTGGAATCACCTAAATTGAAAGTGGGATAACTTCTTTAGCATTATTTATATGAGATTGGTTAAACTTCGTGGTGATTATACACTATCTTATGTTTCCAAATTAAGATTCTTACATCTTCATTCATCATGTTTTGATTAGAATCATGAAGAAATTGACATAAGTCAAAAATGATAAGCTAGAATCACCTAATTTGAAAGTGGGATAAGTTCTTTATCGTAACTCCTATGACACTTATTTAACATCGTGGTGATTCTATACCGGATAATGTTTCCTAATCAAGCTTCTTATATCTTCATTATTCCTCGTTTAATTAGAATCATGAGAAATTTCCATATGTGCAAATATGATAAGATGGAATCACTTGATTTGAAAGTGAGATATTTTTTTCATTATAACTCCTATGAGATTGATTCAACATCATGGTGATTCTCCACCGATCAATGTTTCCAAATCAAGTTCTTACATCTTCATTCATCATCTTTCTATTAGAATCATGAAGAAATATCCATATGTCCAAATATGGTAAACTAGAATCACCTTAGTTGAAAGTTGGATAACTTACTCACAATACTTATGAGACTAGTTCAACTTTGTGGTGATTATCCACTGATTATATCTCTAAATTAAGATTTTTACTTCTTCAATATTTCTAGTTTGATTAGAATTCTGGAGAAATTGTCATACGTTCAAACAATATAAGCTTGAATAACCAGAGTTGAAAGTGGGATAACTTCACCATAACTTCTATTAGATTGATTCAACATCGTTGTGATTCAACACATATTTATATTACCAAATCAAATTTCTTACATCTTCATTCATTCTGGTTTGATTAGAATCATGAAGAAATTGTCATATGTCCAAACACGATAATTTAGAATCACCTGATTTGAAAGTGAGATAACTTCTTCATCATAACTCCTATGGGATTGATTGAACTTTTTGGTGACTATTCACTGATTTATGTTACTAAATCAAGATTCTTAAATTTTCATTCATCTTTCTTTGATTACAATCATGAATAAATTGTCATATATTAAAACGTGGTAAGCTGGAATCACCTAATTGAAAGTATGATAACTTCTTCATCTTAACTCCTGTGAGATTGATTTAACTTTGTGGTAATTCTCCACTGATTTATATTTCAAATCAAGATTCTTACATCTTCATTCATTGTAGTTTGATAAGAATCATGATGAAAGTTCCATATGTCCAAACATGCTAAATTGGAATCACTTGAGTTGAAAGTGGAATGACTTCTTCATTATAACTCCTACTAGTTTGATTCAACTTCGTGGTGATTATTCACTGATTTATTTTTAAAATCAAGCTTCTTACTTATTTAATCTTCCTGATTTGATTATAATCATGAAGAAATTGATATATGACCAAAAACGTAGGCTTGAATAACTTGATTTGAAAATGGTATAACTTCTTCATCATAACTCATATGATACTTATTCAACGTTGTGTTGATTCTCCTATGATATATGTTGCCAAATGAAGTATCTTACATCTTAATTCATCCTGGTTTGATTAGAATCATAAAGAAATGGTCCTATGTTCAAACATGATAAGCTGGAATCCCTAGATTTGAAATTGGGATAATTACTTCATCGTAACTCCTAAGGGATTGATTCAGCTTCGTGGTGATTCTCCATTGAGTTATGTTTCTAGATAAAATTAATTTTATCTTTTTCCATCCTCTTTTGATTAGAGTCATGAATAAATTGCGATATGTCCAAACATGATAAGCTTGAATCACCTAAGTTGAAAGTGGAATAACTTCTTCATCATAGCACTTATGTGATTGATTCAACTTCTTGGTGATTATCCACAAATATATGTTTCTAAATCAAGATTCTTACATCTTCATTCGTCCTATTTGGATTAAGATCATGAAAAAATTGACATATGTCAAAACATGGTAAGCTGGAATCACCTAAGTTGAAAGTGAGATAACTTCTTCATCATAACGCCTATGGGACTGATTCATCGTCGTGGTGATTCTCCACTGATTTATGTTTCCAAATCAAGGTTCTTACATCTTCATTCATCTTTTTTACTAGAATCATAAAGAAATTTCTATATGTCCAAACATGGTAAGATGAAATCACCTAATTTGAAAGTGGGATAACTTCTTCATCATAATTCCTATGAGATTGTTTCAACATTGTGGTTATTCACCACTAATTTATGTTGCCAATAAAGCTTCTTACATATTCATTCATCTTAGTTTGATTAGAATCATGAAGAGATGGTTGTAAGTCCAAACTGGATAAGCTGGAGTAACCTGATTTGAAAGTGGGATAACTTCTTCATGATAACTCCGATGAGATTAATTGAACTTCATGGTGATTCTCCACTTATTTAAATTTCCAAATCAAGCTTTTTACCTCATCATTCATCATTATTTCATGAAAAAATTGTCATATGTCCAAACATGGTAGGCTGAAATTACCTAATTTGAAAGTGGGATAAAGTTTTCATCATAACTCCGAAGAGATTGATTCAACTTCATGGTTATTCTCTACTGATTTTTGTTTTCAAATCAAGATTCTTACATCTTCATTCATCCTGGTTTGATAAGAATCATAAAGAAATTGACATATGCTTAAAAATGATAAGCTGGAACCACCTGATTTGAAAGTGAGATAATTTCTTCATAATAACTTCTATGAGACTTATTTAACGTCATGGTTATTCTACACTGAATTATGCTTCCTAATCAAACTTCTTGCATCTTCATTATTCTACACTGAACTATGTTTCCAAATCAATCTTCTTACATCCTCATTCATCCTCTTTTGATTAAAACATTAAGAAATTGCTATATGTTCAAACATGATAAGTTGAAATCACCTGAGTTGAAAGTTGAATAACCTCTTCATCATAACCCTTATGAGATTGATTCAACTTTGTGGTGATTATCCACTTATATATGTTTCCAAATCAAGCTTTTTGCATATTCATTCATCCTAGTTTTATTAGAAATATGAAGAAATTGACATATGTCCAAAAGGGTAAGTTGGAATCACCAGATTGATTCAACTTCACGATGATTCACCACTGAAATTTGTTTCCAAATCAAGATTCTTACATCCTTATTATCCTGGTTGGATTAGAATCATGAAGAAATGACCATATATCCAAAGAAGATAAGTTGGAATCACATGAAGTGAAGGTGGGATAACTCCTATTAGATTGATTCAACTTCGTGGGTATTCTCCACTATTTTATGTTTCAAATAAATCTTACTACATCTTAATCATCTTATATTGATTAGAATCATGAATAAATTGCCATGTGTCCAAACATGGTAATCTGAAATCACATGTGTTGAAAGTGGGATAATTTCTTCATCATAACTCCTATGAGATTAATTTAACTTCGTGGTGTTTATCCACTGATTCATGTTTCCAAATCAATAGTTTACATCTACATTAATCCAAGTTTGATTAGAATCATGAAGAATTTGACATATGTCCAAGTATTGTAAGTTGGAATAACTAAATTGAAAGTGGGATAACTTTTTCATCATAGCTCCTAAGAGATTCGTTCAACTTTGAGGTAATTATCCACTGATTTATGTTTCCAAATTAAGCTTCTCAAACTTTTATTCATCCTGGTTTGATTAGAATCATAAATAAGTTGACTATGTGAAAAAGGGTAAGCTTGAATCACTTTATCTGAAAGTGGGATAACTTCTTCATCATAACTCCTATTTGGTTATTCAACTTCGTGGTGATATCCACTGATTTATATTTCCAAATCAAGTTTCTTACATCTTCATTCATCATGTATTGATAAGAATTATGAAAAAATTGATATACGTCCAAAAAGTAAGGTAGAATCACCTAATTTGAAAGTGGGATAACTTTTTCATCATAACTCCTATAAGACTTATTGAATGTGGTGTTGATTATCCTATAATATATGTTGCTAAATGAAACATCTTACATCTTCATTCAGCATGGTTTGATTAAAATCATGAATAAATGGCCATAGTTCCAAACATGATAAGCTGAGATCGCCTGATTTGAAAGTGGGATAACATCTTCATCATATTTTCTTTGGGATTGGTTCAGCTTCACGGTGATTATCCACTATTTTATGTTTCCAAAGCAAGCTTATTTCATCTTCATTCATCCTGGTTTTATTAAAATCATGAAGAAATTGCCATATGTCCAAACATGGCAAGATAGAATCACGTGAGTTGAAAGTGGGATATCTTCATCATCATAGCACTTATGAAATTGGTTCAACTTCTTGTGATTATCCATTATATATTTTTCCAATTCAACCTTCTTACATATTCATTCATCCTTGTTTGATTAGAATTCAGAATAAATTGGCATATGTCCAAAAGGGTAAGCTGGAATCACCTGATTTAAAGGTGGGGTAACTTCTTCATCATAACTCCTTTTAGACTAATTCATCGTCGTGATGATTCTCCACGGATTTATGTTGCGAAATCAAGCTTCTTTCATCGTAATTTATGCTGATTTAGTTTTGAATCATGAAGAAATTGTCATATGTCCAAACATGGTTAGTTAAAATCACCTGATTTGAAAGTTGAATAACTTCTTCATCATAACTCTTATGAGATTGATTCAACATCGTGGTGATTCACCACTGATTTATGTTGCCAAACAAGCTTATTACATATTCATTCATTCTAGTTTGATTAGAATTATGAAAAAAATATTGTATGTCTAAACAAGATAAGTTGGAATCACCTTATTTGAAAATGAGATAAATTCTTCAGACTGATTCAACTTCTTGTGATTTTCCACTGATTTGTGTTTCAAAATCAATCTTCTAACATCTTTATTATTCTTGGTTTGATTAGAATCCTGAAGAAATTGACATATGTACAAACATGATAAGATGGAATCACCTTAATGAAAGTGATAAAACTTTCTTCATCATAACTCCTATGAGATTGATTCAGCTCCATGTTTATTCTCCACTGATTTATGTTTCCAAATCAAGCTTCTTACATATTCATCCATTCTCGTTTGATTAGAATCATGAAGAATTAGTCATATGTCCAAATATGGTAAGTTGGAAGCACCTGAATTAAAATTGATATAATTTCTTCATCATAACACTTATGAAATTAGTTCAACTTCAAGGTGATTATCAACAGATATTTATTTAGAAATCAAGTTGTTTACATCTTCATTCATCATGGTTTGATTAGAATCATGAAGAAATAAACATATGTTCAAAAGGGTAAGCTACAATCACCTATCTTAAAAGTGAAATACTTCATAATAATTCCTATGAGACTGATTCATCGTCTTGGTGATTCTCCATTTTTTTAATGTTTCTAACTAAATTGTAACGACCCAAATCTCGGCCCAAACAGTATGGTCTAGTAAAGTCCATTCAATTTGCAGAAACCCTAGTTTTTTTTCTATTTAAAGAGAATTTCGTGATGGACTGTGGCAGACACTTCTGGGAGTGGAAAAGGCCTTCCGTAAAGTCACCAGAACAGCTACCAATAGCTATCATGAAAGAGGAGGCATCACACCATCCAAAAGAGAGATTAAGGCACAGCAGACACGTTTTAGTATAACAGAAGAACGACTGATTAAAACCGAGAATATCGAATCCAAATTTTGAGGTTATGTTATTGACTCATAGATATATGTATATCAGAAAACGGATCGTCATTTGGAAATTTTCTCTAAACGTTATGGTTGTTTCCTTGAGACTGTTCGCTGCAGATCCGATCTTCGATCAATATACTTCATCAGTGGTTTTCCATTGATACAGAATGAATCAGGAAACTAGTGAGATATCATTGGAAAGATCTCGATGTCAGATTTCCAGAACATATTTCCTATCGTCAAACCGAGTTACGTTTAAAACGTTATTTACTTTTTCTTCATGGCGAAGAATAAAGCTGTTGAGTTACAGAGACAGTTCCGACTAGTTTCGATGAAAGGGAGAAACGGTCAACAGAAACAAAATGTTTCAGTCTGAAAATTTGTCAGTAAGTATTTCATTCTTCAAATTATCATCTCCAACAAGCGGATTGTCGATCCGAATTATTTTCTAAGAGTTATACCTTTTTGTGAGAGGTGGTTGTGTAGTCTTCGTTTACGACCAGCCTGGAGATGAAGCTCTTTTAGATAAGAAAATGGTGGTCGATCGGAGTAAAATCGGTGGATACTGACAGAATAAATCTAGGTCTACATTATGAACGGAGGGATCGAAAAGTTAATGGTCAGTTCTTGAGTTAATCATCTGTTATTTTAGGGTTCAGTTATGCCAGAAACATCATATTCACCTTTTTCAGAGAGTTCCAGAATTGTTGTTTTAGAGCCGTTAAGGTCAGTCGGTGTTTTCTCAGATTTTCTTCTGAACCTGTGGCAAAGGTGAGGGTCTATTCCGTAAATCTTGTACTAGTATAAATTCACCTTATCGTAGTTTTTGTTTCGAAACATGTTCTGTCTGCTTGAATCGAGTCTTGCTTGATAGTTAGTGATGCAACCCAGTACGTGGAACCAGCCCAGCTTGGTGATCAGGACGATCAGATCAGTCCAACCGAGGTTCAACCATCCAACCGTACCAGATCAACGGACCGAGCCGTGTACAGAATCGACCCGCGTACATCCGGAAATGACCTAAGGCTGGAACTACGACCTAATGAACGAATTGACCAACCCACAACAAATCTTTCCCGGCCCATTCGACATTCTAAGACCAACAGTCAAGCCAGAACTCAAGATCAACGAGTGGAACTTGAGTTAGGACACAACATTTCACTTTTGGCCCGTTTGGTACGTACCGCATGTCCCGATGGTCGTGAACATGTCCTTTCCGACCAGTTTGATGATTTCATGATGATCGATCATTCTAATCTCTCCAAAGCAAGGATACTTAATCTCTCTGAAGATTTGGTTCAACTTAAGTTGTCATCCGTTCATGAAAGTTCATCAATCACCCACACAGACAGACCACAGTACGTCGTGCTCCTTACCGCAGTACATCCGTTTGGTGCGGACGAACCTGGACAGTAGGCGAAGGGTCATTTGTTGACCAGGCTAGATTCAGATGAACCTAGACAGTAGAGCAAGGTTCATTTCGACCAGATCAAGAATCAAAGAGTTATTTGACCATTTTTAGTCTTTGTTGCTTTTTCTATGCATGTTTTCCACAAAATTCTAAGTCCTTTCATATGCCTTTGCTACTATAAATATGTAATCATTCTACAGCAACAAATCAATCAATTTTCTTCTTTTATTTGAGTTTATCTCTTTGTTCTTTGTTTAGAACATTTCTGTTTCTTGGTGAGGTTATCTCCGAGTAAACAAACCTTCGTTCGTTGGACTTGTGCGTCACATCAAGCAACGACGAAGCTCTAGTAGTATCATCGGGCCATCTGCAACCCTTTGTGTCACCAATCAACCCATCAGTTCTCCCTTCTTGGCGAGTTCATATCCTTTGAACCGTTTGAGTGATCCTTTCCGAATCTAGGACGTATCAAGTGGTATCAGAGCCACTCAATCGGTATCATCTATCCATTCTTCTCATCTTTCATTTAAATTTCTTCAAAAAATTCTTCTTCTTTCTATATTGAATTTGGGCCCCTCATTACCATCCACTATATAAAAGAAAGAAAGATCAAAAGAAAAGAAAAAAAAAGAGAGTAAAAAACAAATCGAAAAGTTTGATTGTGGTTTGGTGGTGGAAGAGAAAGCCTGCTGGCCGAGGAGAAATCTGGCCTTTGAGGAGGTTAAAGCAGATTCCAAAACCATATTTCTTATCTTGCTATGTCAGTTCATTGTTTGTTTGCTTGGAGAACACATTGGGAAACTTGGTTTGTCTTTCTTAGAACTTTGAGAAGAAACTCTTGACTGACCATCCAAATTCCGAGCGAAACACTTGAGTGGGGGAGATTAAACACCTGAGCGTGTGAGGAATATATTTAACTGTTCTAATCTTTGGTGTTTAGAAATTTCAGGAACCATGGAGAGTGAAGATGAAAGAAACCGTCCCGGAAATTCTGTAGCCGGCTTGTCCAACTTGCAAACGAGAGCTCTAAATGATTCTTTTACTAACCTTTTGAACACAGGTTTAGAGCAGATCCATCAATGTCTTGATGAGATGCAGGTTCGTCAAACCACTCAGTCCAGAACCGGAGCAAGAAGAGAACACCCAAGACGGACCAACTGATCCGATTATGATGATGAGGAGGAGTTCCTTGATGATCGTTCAATCAACCGACCTAGGAGAGGTCCACGGCACCAAAACCATGAACGAGGTGATGTTAATCCTTTTGCTAGGAGAAATGAACAAGTTGATGATTGTTTAGGTAATTTGAAACTTAAGATTCCAACCTTTGAAGGCAAAAACGATCCTGATGCATTTCTAGAATGGGAAAGAAAAATTGAGCTCGTTTTTGATTGTCAAAATTTCTCTGAAACTAAAAAGGTTAGGTTGGCTGCAACTGAATTTACAGGCTATGCTATTAGCTGGTATGATCAAGTGTTGACTCACAGGAGGAGAACAGGTGGACGACCTATAGCCTCATGGGATGAGCTCACTACCTTAATGAGAAAAAGATTTGTTCCGGAGCACTACCATCGTGACCTTCACCAAAGGCTTAGACGTTTGCTTCAAGGAAACAAATCAGTTGAGGACTACTTCCAGGAGATGGAAACACTGATGATCAAAGCTGATGTGGATGAGACTTTGGAGGCTACTATGGCGAGATTTGTTTCTGGACTCAACCGTGACATTCAAGACCGAATAGAACTTCAAGATTACGACAATTTAGATCAGATGCTCCACAAAGCTATCTTGATTGAGCAGCAAATCAAGAGGAAGGGCCTTTCTAAACCATCCTATGTCCCAAAACCGACCTTTGCTTCCAAACCAAACTACCAAGACAAAGGTAAGTCTTCAGCCACAACAAATACAGCTTTTAAGACTAATGTCCCTGCTCGTGTTGATAGAGGAAGGACAGATGGACCTCCCAAACGAACAAGAGACATCCATTGCTTTAGATGTCATGGTATTGGGAATTATGCTAACCGTTGTCCAAACAAAAAGGTGATGATTCTCTTGGAGAATGGAGAAGTTGAGTCCGAGGACGACAAGGAGGATAAGGAAGATCTCGGTTCAGTCTATAATGAGGATGAAGAACCAGTCGACTATCCACATCAAGGACCACTTCTGGTTGCTAGGAGACCCTTGGACGATTCAGCCGGTCCAATCTTGGATGAGTACGAGCCCCCAGACGATGATCTCGGACGATGATCTCGGACCAGTCTATGACCAACATCTTGGTCCGATCTTTGATGACTACCTGGACGAAGAATCAGTCCCGACCTGTGATGAGGAACTTGACCATCTCGACTACACAGCTCACGTTACATTACTTGTCACTAGGAGATCCTTGAGTGTGCAACCCAAAACCAATGAACGAGAACAAAGGGAGAATCTTTTTCACTCTAGATGTTTGATTTCAGATAAAGTTTGTTCTTTGATTATTGATGGTGGCAGTTGCACTAATGTTGCTAGTGATACTCTTGTTAAAAAACTTGGACTAGTGACCAGACCTCTCTCTTGACCTTTCTGTTTGGAATGTCTCAACGAGGCTGGTGAGCAACATGTGAAGGAACAAGTCACGGTCCCTCTTACCATCGGACGATATGAGGACGAAGTCCTTTGCAATGTCATTCCCATGGACGCCTGTCACATTCTTTTGGGTTGACCATGGAAGTTTGACAAAAAGGAGGTACATGATGAATACACAAACAGGGACTCCTTTGATCATAAAGGAAAACAGATCACACTGGTGCCCTTGACTCCTTTGAAGGTCCACCAAGATCAGATCCAACTCAAGAAGGGTCGAGACAAGGAACTCAAACCGGATGAATCAGAGACATCTCGTAAGAATTCCAATTTCTTTATCAACGAAAGTCAGGTCAGAAAGTCTCTTTACTCTCAAGAGCCATTTCTCTTGTTTGCTTACAAAGAATCTCTAATGGCTTCTTCTAACCTTGCACCGGAAATTCCGAGTGATTTGATAGATGTCTTGCAGGAATATTTTGATGTCTTCCCAGAAGAGAACCCAAAAGGTTTACCACCAATAAGAGGCATTGAACATCAGATTGACTTCATTCCGGGTGCACAGATTCCGAACCGACCAGCTTATCGAACCAACCCGGTGGAAACAAAGGAACTTTAGAAACAGATTGGAGAGCTTCTTGAAAAAGGCTACATCAGAGAAAGCCTTAGCCCTTGTGCCGTACCTGTCCTCCTTGTGCCCAAAAAGGATGGATCTTGGCGGATGTGTGTGGATTGCCGCGATGATGTGATCATGGACCAGCTTACCAATGAGGGTAAAGAGATTTTAGACAAGCCACATGATGCCACAATGCACCAGCAGCCTGGTGATGATGCTTTGACCATTCCAGAAGGTCCCATGACCCGTTCCAGAACCAAGAAACTCAAGGAGACTATTGTAGGATTACTCACTTCACATCCACAACAAGAAGAAAGTCTTGGACAAGGTTTGATGGTCCGAGATATCTTGATCACCATTCAAGCTATCTCTACATCAAGCTGAGCTAGTGTTTAGGCAAGACATTTGGTGGGTGCTCTTTTCCTTGCTTTTGGTTTTGTCCCCAAGGTTTTCCGGAGGAAGGTTTTTAACGAGGCCAAGACTTGTCTTACAAATCACCTAGGCCCTATCTCGGCCCAAGACTACTTGATGACTATCTATTTTTACCTTATGTTATTTTAAGACTATGGTTTTTATGTATAGTTTCCGAAACCCTAGAGCATGTTCTTTGGTTTCTTTATTTAAGGGTTTTCGCCAAACCTTTAGAACTCAAGCAATCTAATATATCAAAGTCTTTTTTTCTCTTGACGTCTCTCTCTCTAAGTTGTCGAGTGTCTTCTGGTGTGTAATATCCAGAGCCTTAAGGGTGTCTCTCTTGGTGTGTCATATCCGAGCTAGTCATCTAGGAGTATCAATAGTTCTCTCATCCCTATTGTGTCACCATTCAATCCACAGCCTTGAAGAACATGAGTCTCTGATTTGTTCTTGAATGGATATATCCCCCCATCAACCAAAGAAGCATCCTAGGAGTGTGTCATGTGGTATCAGAGCTGCTTTGGTTAGGGAAGTCTCGTGTCTCTTGATTTTATTTTGATTCAGCCGCCATAGTTCTTTATCAACTTGAATAAAAGTAGAACTAGAGATTGTCTTAGGGTTGCTCGTGTGCTTTGTGTTCTAGGCGAAATTTTGTCACTTTCCTTTTTTGGATTTAGGCGAAAGCCCTAGTTTATTTTGTTTAACCTAGCTGCATAAGGTCTTTCCTTGCCGAGCAAGTATTGTTTGGTGTTGAATTTTTGTTGTTTTTCCTTCTCGTGTGTTTCTTGTGTAGAAATCTGATAAAATAGGGTACCTTGATCTGATTTCTGTCTTTAGACTCTTCACATCCTTGATCAGAAAGTTTTCGATTTGCTGTAATATGTTTCTGTTTTGTGTTAAACTGAATCAATCTGTTCTTGTTAATGTGAATCTGTTTAATTTCGATTTTTGCAAATCCAAGTCTGAAACTGAACCTGATTTCTAGTGATCTATTCTGTGCTATTTAGGGTTTTTATTGTTTCAGTCTGATTTGTATTTGGTTTGGTGTATTTCGATTTGAATCTGTTTCTGGTTTTGCAAATTGATTTCTTTGTTATCTCTGTTTTCTTCAAAATCTTTGATCTCTTTTGTTAGAACTACTTACTGGCTTAATCTTTCTCTTGTCTCAGGTACCATGGCAGGAGATCAGAAATGAGTCCTCACTAAGGATGAAAGGCTGTTACTTAAGGCTATGAATGCTCAGCTGCAGCAGAAGATGAAAGCTAGCCATGATAAATTTCGGCAGCAGTTTAGACAGGATCTCCAACAAGCTACTGGTCATAGTCTTGAGTCTAGAAGCAGTGAGAGGAGACTGAGACGTTGGCATGAAGACAGAGGCAGTATCAGAGACAAATATGCTGATCAAAAGATAAAAATCCCTCCTTTCTATGGTGATGCTGATCCTGCTGCATATGTGGAGTGGGAAGAAAAGATGGAGTTGATTTTCAGTAGTCAACAATGTGCTGAAAAAACAAGGTTCAGATGGCTACTGCTGAGTTTTGTGGTTATGCTTTGAGATGGTGGAATCACTTGATAAGGTCCAGAAGACTTGATGGAAAAGAACCAGTGGAAACTTGGAATAAGCTGTGGACTTTGATGCGAAGAGAGTATGTTCAAAGACAGTACCACAAGGAAGTACTTCGAAAGTAGCCTGAGACAAAGCTACGTTCTTCAAACTCTCCTCAGAAACAACAAGACAGCAAGAACTCAAGTCCAGTTGGTTCATCAAGCAAAAAGTCAACCTGTTCCATTGAAGATAGCATAAGGAAGGCATTTTCACAAGCGTTTAGGGATGTGGAGAAACAATTCAAACATGCTAAGACTATACCTCCATCCTTAGAAATACAGAATCAAGCGCCATCCATCCTTAGAAATACAGAATCAAGCGCCATTCACTGCTGTCTCAGAACTCAATGACACAGAACCAGACTCAGCTGCCCCATTCACTGCTGAACCGGTGCAACCGAGTAAAATTGTTTCAGTGTCACAGGTTGCAAAAGAAGAAACAGCAGAGAAAGAACCAGAGCAATCAACACAAGGAGAAGAGTTAGAACAACACAAAAACTTGCAGTCTGAAACAGCTCATGAATCCTTGTCTTATGACTTGCAAGAGCACTGTAAGGAGTTTAATATGCTTGCTTCTGTGCCTGAAATGTTTGTTAAAGTGAGTACTGAAGACATAAGTCGTTTTGGTCTTGACAAAGTAAAAGATTTTTGTGTTTCAAAATCTGTTATTGATAGCATTTTTAAATCTTTTAAAGAACTTAAACCAGAAAACCTATTTGATCAAAACCGTTTTCCAAATCAAAATAAAAACATTTCTGGTCCTATTTTGAGTCTTGATCATTTTCTGAAACATGGCAAAAGTTTTGATGTTTTTGAAAAGGTTTTTGAGCTTAAAGTGAAACAATTTGATTGTTTTAGAAAACCTTGTGATTCACTTGCTAGAACTGAAGAGAAAAGTTTTGTTGTGAATTTTCCTAGTCATGAACTGGCCACTAATGAATATCTTACATATACATATGTCTTGAAAGAACCTAAGAAGCTGCATGAACCGAAATTGCATCAAGTTGGTGTTAGGTTTGAAATTTTGAAATCTGCAAATATCTCTGAGCTTGAGATTGATTGTTTGTGTGCTGAAAATGTTTATAAACGTGTGGGATTGCTATTTGATGATATCTTAGTGTATAACACGTTGTTTGATAAACTCATTGCACTTCTGAAACTTGAGATAAATGGTTCTAGATGTATTGTTTTGTGCCTTGTTAACATTCTGGTCTACAATACTTTCTTTGACATGATAACCCACTTGAGTTGTCCAAAAGAAGCTGAGAAAAGTACAGGTGAAAATAGGGGCTATAAAGATCAGAGAATCAATGATGAATCCTTGGCTAAGTTGGAGACACAACAAGCAAACCTTGAAAGCTGTCTAGCCGCCAGTCTTGACATAGGAGCAGTCCGAGGAACATATCTCAACAACCACAAGGAATTACTCAACAAACTCGAATTCTCTAGAAACTTAACTCATCAGGGTCTCACGTCGAATTGTAATCATGTCCAAAGCTTCTCAGGTGAAAGAGTTATGAGTTCTACAACTCGGATGATCTTTTGTGTGATTTGTTTGAATTTTTCTGAGTTCAAAACATCTCAATCCTATCTATGGCGACCAGGTGAGCATGCTAAGGTAAGTGATCATGTTTTCAAGAGTTTTTTATCTATGAAACAGATATGATGCACTTGTTTTTGTCAAAAGAGCCATTTGCAGATTACGATGAAGCTTGGAAGCATAAAAGGAGAAAGGACAAGCATGTGGAAGACAAGCGGTTCAAGCCACCTGATTTGGATCAGGATATGCACCAAGACGATACTGACTTCATTCTCATCAAATAAGCACCACCAGATGCAGCACACAAGCCAAAACCGAACAAAAACGAATTTGGGATAAGATTATTACTCTTTGATAAAATTTTATGTGCTAACTTGCTTTGTTTCCATGTATCAGGTTTGAGTATGAATCAAGAACTAAATGGATCAATGCCTTCTACATATCCAAACCAGTCAGCAACAATGCCTATCAAAGAGGCTTGCAAGGTAAGTGTAATCTGATTTTAAACTTTGAAGTTACTGACTTGGTCCCCTCTATTGCAGGTAAAACAGATTTGAGGACAAATCTTTTTGAAGAGGGAGGGGATGATTTGATCATGGACCAGTTTACCAATGAGGATAAAGAGATCCTAGACGAGCCACATGATGCCACAATGCACCAGCAGCCTGGTGATGATGCTTTGACCATTCCAGAAGGTCCCATGACCCGTTCCAGACCCAAGAAACTCAAGGAGACTATTGTAGGATTACTCACTTCACATCCACAACAAGAAGAAAGTCTTGGACAAGGTTTGATGGTCCGAGATATCTTGATCACCATTCAAGCTATCTCTACATCAAGCTGAGCTATTGTTTAGGCAAGACATTTGGTGTGTGCTCTTTTCCTTTGTTTTGGTTTTGTCCCACGAGGTTTTCCGAAGGAAGGTTTTTAACGAGGCTAGGACTTGTCTTAAAAATCACATAGGCCCTATCTCGGTCCAAGACTACTTGAAGACTATCTATTTTTACCTTATGTTATTTTAAGACTATGGTTTTTATGTTATAGTTTCCGAAGCCCTAGAGCATGTTCTTTGGTTTCTTTATTAAGAGTTTTCGCCAAACCTTTAGAACTCAAGCAATCTAATATATCAAAGTCTTTTGTTCTCATGACGGCTCTCTCTCTAAGTTGTCGAGTGTCTTCTGGTGTGTAATATCCAGAGCCTTAAGGGTGTCTCTCTTGGTGTGTCATATCAGAGCTAGTCATCTAGGAGTATCAAGAGTTCTCTCATCCCTCTTGTGTCACCATTCAATCCACAGCCTTGAAGACCATGAGTCTCTGATTCGTTCTTGCAAGGATCTATCCCCCCATCAACCAAAGAAGCATCCTAGGAGTGTGTCATTGGATGCTTCTTTGGTTGATGGGGGGATAGATCCTTGCAAGAACGAATCAGAGACTCATGTTCTTCAAGGCTGTGGATTGAATGGTGACACAAGAGGGATGATAGAACTCTTGATACTCCTAGATGACTAGCTCGGATATGACACACCAAGAGAGACACCCTTAAGGCTCTGGATATTACACACCAGAAGACACTCGACAACTTAGAGAGAGAGCCGTCAAGAGAACAAAAGACTTTGCTATATTAGATTGCTTGAGTTCTAAAGGTTTGGCGAAAACCCTTAAATAAAGAAACCAAAGAACATGCTCTAGGGTTTTGGAAACTATAACATAAAAACCATAGGCTTAAAATAACATAAGGTAAAAATAGATAGTCTTCAAGTAGTCTTGGGCCGAGATAGGGCCTAGGTGATTTGTAAGACAAGTCCTGGCCTCGTTAAAAACCTTCCTCCGGAAAACCTCGTGGGACAAAACCAAAAGCAAGGAAAAGAGCACACACCAAATGTCATGCCTAAACACTAGCTCAGCTTGATGTAGAGATAGCTTGAATGGTGATCAAGATATCCCGGACCATCAAACCTTGTCCAAGAC
The DNA here is from genome assembly GCA_905132765.1 of Moricandia arvensis. NCBI lineage: Eukaryota > Viridiplantae > Streptophyta > Magnoliopsida > Brassicales > Brassicaceae > Moricandia > Moricandia arvensis. Next base: position 65,300 of record CAJHQP010001183.1, on the reverse strand, counting down.
TTTCTTCTTGTTGTGGATGTGAAGTGAGTAATCCTACAATAGTCTCCTTGAGTTTCTTGGCTCTGGAACGGGTCATGGGACCTTCTGGAATGGTCAAAGCTTCATCACCAGGCTGCTGGTGCATTGTGGCATCATGTGGCTCGTCTAAGATCTCTTTACCCTCATTGGTAAGCTGGTCCATGATCACATCACGCGCCATCAACAACATCACGGTAAAGTATAGGCATCCAATCCCTAGGCTTGATGACATGCTTGATGAATTGCATGGTTCCTCTGTTTTCTCTAAGATAGATTTGAAAAGTGACTATCACCAAATTCGCATGAAAGAATGTGATGAATGGAAAACTGCATTCAAAACAAAACTAGGACTGTATGAATGGCTTGTCATGCCCTTTGGTCTCGCTAATGAACTAGTACATTCATGCACTTGATGAATCATATCTTGCGATTATTCATTGGTCATTTTGTTGTTGTCTACTTCGATGACATACTTATCTACAACAAGAGTCTTGACGATCATAAGAGGCATTTGAAATCTGTTCTAGAAATCCTTAGGAAAGAACACTTGTTTGCTAATCATGCTAAATGCTCTTTTGGAACAGATCACGTGGTCGTCTTAGGTTTTGTTGTAGTTTCAGATGGACTCAGAGTGGACGAAGATAAAATCAAAGCCATCCGAGATTGGCCTAATCCAACAACCGTGGGCGAAGTGAGGAGTTTCCACGGACTTGCTGGGTTCTACCGACAATTTGTTCCAAACTTCAGCACTATAGCAGCTCCACTCACTGAGGTGATTAAAAAGAATGTTGGTTTTAAGTGGGAACAAGCTCAAGAAGAGGCATTTCAAAATCTCAAAGGAAAGTTAACTCAAGCTCCTTTACTTATGCTTCCTGATTTTTCTAAAACTTTTGAGATCGAATGTGATGCTTCGGGTGTTGGTATTGGTGCTGTCTTGATGCAGGACAGAAGACCCATTGCTTATTTCAGTGAGAAACTTGGAGGAGCCACGCTCAACTACCCCACTTACGACCAGGAGTTGTATGCTTTGGTGCGAGCTCTTCAGACTTGGCAACACTATCTCTGGCCAAAGGAGTTCGTGATCCACACCGATCACCAATCATTGAGACACCTCAAGGGCCAGCAAAAGTTAAACAAAAGACACGCACGTTGGGTTGAGTTCATCGAGATCTTTCCTTATGTGATCAAGTACAAACAAGGTAAGAAAAACGTGGTGGCTGATGCCTTGTCTAGAAGGTACACTCTTCTCTAAACTCTAGAAACAAAGTTGCTTGGATTTGAATTTATCAAAGATTTCTATGCAACTGATACGGATTTCAAAGAGTTTTTTAGAAAATGTTCCAAGACTACTTATGGGAAGTACTATCAAGTGTCTGATTTCTTATTCTATGATAACTGCTTGTGTGTGCCCCAATGTTCTTTGAGGGAGTTGTTTGTCAGGGAATCACATGGAGGAGGTCTTATGGGACATTTCGGAATCAAGAAGACATACAAGGTGGTGTATGAGCATTTTTATTGGCCAAGCTTGATGAAGGATGTAGAGAGGATTTGCAATCTATGTGTGGTTTGCAAGAAAGCCAAATCCAAAGTGCAAAACCAAGGTTTGTATTCAGCTTTACCCATTCCATCTCATCCTTGGGTCGATATATCTAGGGATTTTGTTCTTGGATTGCCTAGAACTAAGTCTGGTCGAGATTCTATCTTTGTGGTGGTTGATAGGTTTTTGAAAATGGCTCATTTCATACCTTGTCATAAAACTGATGATGCCGTGCATGTTGCTGAGTTGTTCTTTAGAGATGTTGTTAGGTTGCACGAAATGCCTAGAACCATTGTTTCAGATACAGATGCTAAGTTCCTTAGCTATTTTTGGAAGACTTTGTGGACCAAGTTAGGAACAAGGCTTTTGTTTTCAACCACTTGTCATCCTCAAACTGATGATCAAACTGAAGTTGTAAACCGGACCTTATCTGCATTGCTTAGGTCGTTGATTAAAAAGAACCTTAGACTTTGGGAAGAATGTTTGCCTCATGTCGAGTTTGCATACAATCATTCTGTGCATTCTGCTACTATGTTCTCTCCGTTTGAGATTGTTTATGTCTTCAACCCTATGTCTCCACTTGATCTTTTGCCTTTTTCCATTGAGTGAAAGAGTTAGTACAGATGGGAAGAAGAAGGCTGAGACCATTCAGAAGTTACATGAGAAGGTTCGAGCCAACATTGAAGCCAAGACAAAGATTTATGAGAGAAAGGCAAATAAGAAACAGACCAAGGTCATATTTAAAGAAGGAGACCTCGTGTGGGTTCACTTGAGAAAGGAATGGTTTCCTGAAGAAAGAAAGTCTAAACTCATGCCTAGAGTCGACGGTCCCTTTCAGATCATTAAGAAAATCCATGACAATGCTTATCAGCTTGATCTTCAAAGTAAGTATGATATTTCTTCAAGTTTTAATGTTTCTGATTTATCTCTTTTCCGTGCAGATGATCCAAATTTGTGGACAAATCCTTTTGAAGAGGAAGGGAATGATGCAAACCAGTACGTGGAACCAACCCAGATTGGTGATCAGGACGATCAGATCAGTCCAACCGAGGTTCACCCATCGAACCGTACCAGATCAACGGACCGAGCCGTGTACAGAATCGACCCGCGTACATCCAGAAATGACCTAAGGCTGGAACTACGACCTAATGAAAGAATTGACCATCCCAAAGTAAGTCTTTCCCGACCCATTCGACATTCTAAGACCAACAGTCAAGCCAGAACTCAAGATCAACGAGTGGAACCTGAGTTAGGACACAACACTTCACTTCTGGCCCGTTTGGTACGTACCGCGTGTCCCGATGGTCGTGAACATGTCCTTTCCGACCAGTTTGATGATTTCATGATGATCAATCTTTCTAATCTCTCTAAAGCAAGGATACTTAAGCTCTCTGAAGATTTGGTTCAACTTAAGTTGTCATTTGTTCATGAAAGTTCATCAATCACCCACACAGACAGACCAGAGTACGTCTTGCTCCTTACCGCAGTACATCCGTTTGGTACGGACAAACTTGGACAGTAGGCGAAGGGTCATTTGTTGACCAGGCTAGATTCAGATGAACCTGGACAGTAGACCAAGGGTCATTTTAACCAGATCAAGAATCAAAGAGTCATTTGACCATTTTTAGTTTATCTATGCATGTTTTTCCACAAAATTCTAAGTCCTTTCATATGCCTTTGCTACTATAAATATGTAATCATTCTACAGAAACAAATCAATCAATTTTCTTCTTTTACTTGAGTTTATCTCTTTGTTCTTTGTTTAGAACATTTCTGTTTCTTTGTGAGGTTATCTCTGAGTAAACAAACCTTCGTTCGTTGGACTTGCGCGTCACATCAAGCAACGACGAAGCTCTGGTAGTATCATCGGGCCATCCGCAACCCTTTGTATCACAATTCAACCCATCATTTCTCCCTTCTTGGCGAGTTCATATCCTTCGAACCGTTTAAGTGATCCTTTCTGAATCTAGGACGTATCAGTTAGGATATTGATTGGATTGTTTGATGTTAAGTGTTGATATATATCTATATAAATTAGTTACAAATATAAGCACTATGTGAGAGATTGCGGGGGCCAGAGACGTTTGCATATCGACGCATGAGTATGATTGATGGGGCCAGAGACGTTTGCATATCGACGCAGGAGTATGATTGCGGGGGTACAGAGACGGACTTCTGTACTATCGACGCCGAGTATGTATATCCTTATGAGGAAAATGCGGGGTGTATGGACTAGCCTTATGCTATCATGGCATTGTATGTTTTGTGTGATGCTTTAGGCATCGTGTTTGTTCATGTTAGAGCTAAACTTCCATAGTGGAAGTTCTATTTACTTAGTCAGTGGTTTGCGTGTCTAGCATCCCATACCCCACTGAGTGACTCCCCTGTTGCTCACCCCTCTTTGTCCCCCTTTCAGGTGAGACTGATGATCAGGAGTGATCATTTTTGATTGGTGCTTTCGGGCGTTTTCATTTTCTATCTCTTCAATCTGCTAGATTTATGCTTATCGTTATTTTCATATATTATTCTAGTTATTGGATTTATGGTGTTGAGATGATTTTTACAAAGTAATAAAGTGGATATTTCAGAAGAATATTATTTATTATGTTATTTCGGAAATGCGGGTCTCACAATTTGGTATCAAAACGGGTTTCGTCCCGGCTCCGACCCGGGATGGTGATCAAAGACTTGGCTGAGTGATTGGGAGTCATCGACATTCATCAAGATGTATCATATGTACTTGGAGGGATTAATTTTATTATAGATTTGGCAGAGAGGAGCTTATGGATTTTTGACGATCACTTTGTTGACCAAGGATGATGGGCAGTAGAAGCTGAGGGATAGTCTAGTGGTTGGGAAAATTAGGATTTATTTGAGAACTAAAGTATCCACTAGCAGCCAGAGGATGTGCTTTCACGATTGAGTTGGAGCCAGGGACAATCTCGGTTTCACTAACTCCATACCGTTTAGCGCCAGAAGAAATGGCAGAGTTCCAAAAGCAATTGGAGGAGCTACTGGATAAGGGTTCTTTCAGACCAAGTACTTCACCTTAGGGAGCACTGATATTGTTTGTGAAGAAGAAAAATGGAAGTTTCAGACTTTGTATCGACTACAGAAGCTTGAACAAGGTGACCATCAAGAATAAGTATCCGCTACCGCGTATTGATGAGTTGTTGGATTAGTTGCAGGGAGATTCATGGTTTTCTAAGATTGATTTGGCATCAACATATCACCCGATTGCTATAGCTGATGAGGATGTAAGGAAATCGACTTTCCGTACACGTTATGGACATTATAAGTTTGTGGTGGTGCCATTTGGGTGGACGAATGCCCCTGCAGCGTTTATGAAGCTCATGAATGATGTGTTTCCCGAGCACTTGGATAAGTGTGGGATTGTCTTCATTGATGATATCCTAATCTATTCTCGTAGAAGAGAGGAGCATTCAGAGCATTTACGAATTGTGTTGGGTAAGCTCAGAGAGCATTAGTTGTTTGCTAAGCTGAGTAAGTGTAGCTTCTGGCAGAGGAAGATTGGGTTTTTGGGTCACGTGGTTTCTGAGGCAGGGTTGCAGTAGATCCGAAGAAGATTACAACAATATCAGAGTGGCATACACCTAGGAGTGCTACTGATTCACAGCTTTCTGGGGTTGGCAGGATATTACAAGAAATTTGTCAAGGGTTTTGCCAGTATCGCCAAGCCGATGACACAATTAACAGGCAAGGACGTCAAATTTGTTTGGACAGATGCTTGTTCGAGGTGTTTCACAGAGCTGAAACGACAGTTGACGGGAACACCAGTTTTGGTACTTCCTAGACCCGAGATACCATATGAGGTTTATACAAATGCATCAGGTATTGGTCTGGGAAGTGTATTGATGTAGGGGTCATGTCATTACGTATGCATCATGTCAATTGAGACCTCACGAGGGCAATTACCCTACTCATGATTTAGAATTGGTAGCAGTTGTGTTTGTGCTGAAAACTTGGAGGTCGTATTTGTATGGAGAGAAGGTACAGATTGTCACAGAACACCAGAGTCTGAAATGTATTTTTTACGCAAGCAAACCTGAATTCGAGACAACGTACATGGATGGAGTTGTTAGCAGATTACAACTTGGATGTCACCTATCATACGGGTAAGGTCAATCAGATGGCAAATGCCTTAAGCAGGCAAAAGAGCGATATTTCAGGAACAAAAGATGTTCAAGAGCTGACTGGGACACTTGCTAGTCTCAGATTGTGTGTTGTTACTGCTGAGAGGGAGACAACTGGTCTTGAAGCTTTAGAACAAGCAGATTTATTGTGGAGGATACTAAAGGCTCAGGATAATGATGAGATTCTGTGCAAGCAGATCGAGATAGAGAGTATTGGCTATCACACTGCTTCGAGCGGAGTGTACTTGTATCGAAACCGAGTTTGTGTGTCAGACGATAAACTGTTGAAGAAGGAGATCTTGCAGCAAACACATAACGCGCGTTTTTCTATCCATTTGGAAGCACTAAGATGTACATAGAACTGAAGCGTTACTACCATTGGCCTGGTATGAAGAAAGATGTGGCTATATTTGTATCGTAGTGTCAGACGTGTCAGATGGTTAAAGCTGAGCATCAGGTACCTAGCGGGTTACTGCAGAACTTGCAGTTGCCAGAGTGGAAGTGGGACATGGTGACTGCAGATTTTGTAACTGGACCCCGACTACCTTTGGAGGCAGAAAGGCTATTTGGGTGATTGTGGATAGACTCACCAATTCAGCTCATTTCCTTGAAGTTAAGAAGACGGAAACAGCTGAGCAGTTGGTGCATATTTACATCAGGAAGATTGTGAGGAGTTCATTTTCGTATTGTATTAGATCGAGATGCAAAGTTTACATCTGCATTTGGGGGAGCCTTTCAGAAGGCGCTTAGGACAAAGGTCCATATGTGTACAGCTTACCACCCGCAGACAGATGGACAATCAGAGAGGACTATTCAGACCTTAGAGAATATGCTCAGAGCTTGCGTTTTGGATTGGGAAGGAAGTTGGGGAAACTATTTACCTCTAGCAGAGTTTGCCTATAATAACAGCTATCATTCGAGTGTTGAGATGGCACCATATGAGGCACTTTATGGTAGGCCTTGCCGTACAGCACTTTATTGGACAAAAGTGGGGGAGAGACGAGACTTAGAACCAGCAATGGTTCAAGAGACGGTCGAACAGGTAGAGATGCTCAAGAGTCGGCTTAAGGAAGATCAAGACCGTTAGAAGAGTTATGCAGAGAAGTGTCGGAAAGATTTGAGGTTTCAGGTGGGCGACTTAGTGTACTTGAAAATGAGGACATTTCAGGGAAAATCTAAGACTCAGAAGCTAAAGAATCTTAAACCGAGATATACGAGACCATACCCCATTGTGGAGCGGATTTGAGCAGTGGCTTATAGATTACAGTTATTAGAAGAGCTGTCAGATTTTCACGATCTGTTCCATGTCTCGTTACTGAGAAAAGTTGTGCGAAAGCCAGAGCTTATTTTGCAGCAGCCACCACGTGATCTCAGTGAAAAAATGTTTGCACCTTATCAGCCAATTGATATTATAGATCGGCAAGTGAAAGCTGTTTAGGGGATGATGATCATGTTGGCCAAAGTTCGTTGGAAGAGAAACGAGATTCATAAGGAGACCTAGGAAACTGAGGATCAGATGAGGACTGATTATCCAAAGTCTTTTCAGGATATTATTGGAAAGCTAGCTCCTGATTTGAATTCGGGGACGAATTCTTTGTTTGTGAGGATGAATTGTAACGACCCAAATCTCGGCCCAAACAGTTTGGTCTAGTAAAACCCATTCAATATGCAGAAACCCTAGTTTTCTTCTATTTAAAGAGAATTTCGTGGTGTAATGTGGCAGACACTTATTTTAGTGGCAAATCCCTGCCGTGAAGTCACCAGAACAGCCACCAATAGCCATCATGAAGGAGGAGGCATCACACCATCCATAAAGAGAGATTAAGGCACAAAAGACACATTTTAGTAGAACATAAGAACGACTGATTTAAACTGATAATTTCGAATCCAAATTTTTAGGTTATGTTCTTGACTCATATATTTATGTATATCAGAAAACGGATCGTCATTTTGAATTTTTCTCTATAAGTTTTGGTTGTTTACTTGAGACTGTTTGCTGAAGATCCGATCTTTGATCAGTCTACTTATCAGCGTTTTTCCATTGATACAGAATGAACCAGGAAACTAACGAGATATCATTGGAAATATCTCAATTTCAGCTTTCAATAACATATTTCCGATTGTCAAACCGAGTTACGGTTAAAACGTTATTGATTTATCTTCATGGCAAAGAATAAAGCTGTTGATTTACAAAGACAGTTTCGACCAGTTTCGATGTAAGGGAGAAACGGTCGACGGAAACAAAATGTTTCAGTCTGCAAATTTGTCAGTAAGTATTTTATTCTTCAAATTATCATCTCCAACAAGCGGATTGCATTCCAAATTATTTTCTGAGCGTTAGACTTTTTTTTGAGAGGTGGTTGTGCAGTGTTCGTTTACGACAAGCCTGGATATGAAGTTCTTTTAGATAAGAAAATGTTGGCCAATCGGAGTAAAATCAGTGGATACTGACAGAATACATCTAGGAATACATTCTGAACGGAGGGATCGAAAGGTTAACGGTCAGTTCTTGAGTTATTCATCAGTTATTTTAGGGTTCAGTTCTGCCAGAAACATCATATTCACCTTTTTCAGAGAGTTCCAGAATTGTTATTTTAGAGCCGTCATGGTCAGTCGGTGTTGTCTCAGGTTTTCTTAGAACCCGTGGCAAAGTTGAGGGTCTATTCCATAAATCCCATACTAGTATAGATTTCTTCCTATCGTAGTTTTAGTTTCGAAACATGTTACGTCTGCTTGAATCGAGTCTTGCTTGATAGTTACGATATTGATTGTAAACCGGAATTAGGGGTCTAGAGGATTCAACCGTTGATTGGATTTTTTGATGTTAAGTGTTGATATATATATATATATATATATATAATTAGATATAAATATAAGGACTATGTGCGAGATTGCGGGGGCCAGAAACGTCTGGGCTATCGACGCCGATGTGTGAGAGATTGCGGGGTGCAGAGACGTTTGCATATCGACGCAGGAGTATGATTGCGGGGGTACAGAGACGGACTTATGTACTATCGATGCAGGAGTATGATTGCTGGGGTACAAAGACGGACTTTTGTACTATCGACGCCGAGTATGTATATCATTATGAGGAAAGTGCGGGGTGTATGGACTAGCATTATGCTATCATGGCATTGTCTGTTTTGTGTGATGCTTTAGGCATCGTGTTTGTTCATATTAAAGCTAAACTTCCATAGTGGGAGTTCTATTTTCTTAGTCAGTGGTTTGTGTGTCTAGCATCCAATACCTCAGTGAGTGACTCCACTGGATGTCACCCCTCTTTGTCTCCCTTTCAGGTCAGACTGATGATCAGGAGTGATCATTTCGGATTGGTGCTTTTGGGCGTTTTCATTTTCTATCTTATCAACTGCTAGATTTATGCTTATTGTTATTTGAGAGAATGACTAGAATAGCATAGAAAAGTTAAAATATTACTAGAATAGCATACATTTTCTAAAAATTACTAGAATATTTTTTGAGCCTAGTAAATTACAATAAACACTCTTACTTAGTTTGTGTATATTTTAAATTAAAAATGCCATGTCAGGAAACCGTATTCCACATCACCTTAATCGTATTCCACCTCACCTTATACGTATTTCATGTCATTAATTTTTTACACTTACCAATACATTCATTAATTTGTTCAAAACAAGAAAAAAAAACCCAACTCCCCACTCCCTCTTCCGAAGTCGAATTCTTCAGACCCTAGAGAAAGTTTTTCATTGTGTCACCGTTCTCTTCTCCGTGAACTCGTCTTCTCCAGTCTAGCATTTTCTCCGAAAACGGTTGAGAAGAAATGCCGTCATCGTCTTCTCGGAAATCGTCTACCCCGAAATTGTCCTCTCCAAAAAAGTCAGATCCGCAAATGTCTTCTCTGGTAAGTTTCGACTGAGTTTGATCTATACTATGATTGAGTTTGATATATGTTTCGACTGAGTTTGATTTAAGTTGTGACTTCACAGTGTGATTTTAGTTGACATTGTTGTTTATCATTTGAAATTCTCGAACTGTTTATCCCGATATCGTCTTCGCCGAAATTGTCACGGAGGAGACATGGAGGAGTTATCACCAGGATGGTGCAACAAACCTGTATTTTCTTGTTTCTCTGTGAAAAAAATTTCCTTAACCGTGTATTTTATATTTGACTTATGCTATGCTTATACAACTTCGCTGCGTCGTTTATTTATCTCAGCCATGTCGTTTAAATAACTCAGCCATACCTCAAACATATCATAAAATCAGAAATGTTTATATAACTCAGTCGTGTCGTTTTGATAACTTAGTCGTGTCGTTTATATAACTCAGCCATATCTCAAACATACCCTAACATCAAAAATTTGAATTCAAGTACTTTAAATAGTTATATTTAAGATCCTCTTATCAATATAAAGTGAATATAAATCAACTAAAATGTGTATAGTTTATTGAATTTTCAAGTTGAGACTTTAACTTGATCTTGAGATATATGTTCTCTTACAATTACTTATACAATTCTTACTCACAAGACTCTAACTTTAATCATTTCTTAAATCTAAACCTCAAATCCTAAATTATAGAACTATAAAGTTATAAAAATTATAAAGTTTATCTTTTGAACATTAAATCTGATATTTTTATCATTTAAATTTATTATTATTTAAAGTTAAAGGTTTAGGTTTAGAATTTAGGTTTAGAATTTAGGTTTATAGTTTAGAGTTAAATTCAAATTTTAATCATTTTAAAAATTTAATCTCTAATCCTTAAATATTCCATTTTAAATATTAATTTAAATCCGTAACTATACTTTTAAATTTTAAGTTATTTTAAAATCAAATTGAAAAAACTAAAATTACAATTTATATTGTTTTTTTCATAATCATTGGTTGATTTTAATCTAAGGGTTCAAAATTATCTTTTTGTCTATCCTCAACCTTCTTTCTCATTGGTTAATCTTTTTGTTTCAAGGATCACAATTAATGGCCATTGATTAAATAAAATCTAAAGACCAAAAATTATTCTCTCTTTTTCTTATGATTGATAGGACTTAGCCTATTCATCTCTCTCTCTCTTTGACATTTCTTCTTCTGCAAAAACGACGAATTCGATGAGGGAGGGAGCAGTAGGATGTCGGATCACCATACAAGACACTGGAGGAGACAAAGCTTCTTCTCTAACCGACCACCATCAAAGACGAAGACGAAGGCGAAAAAATTACACTTGATGGCTGACTTATAGGAACGTTACGGCTGACTTATAATCATGGTTTGTAACCGACCATCATCGAAGACGAAGACTACTGAATATAGATATGTCTCAGATTTTTGATTTTTTAGATATATGTTATTTATGAGAGTGATATGTCTCTTGATTCCTAATATATAGAATCGTCTTTTTACTTTCTCTTTCGGTTTCTAAATTCAATTTAAGTTTGGATGATGAATCTTGAGCCTGTTATAAGTTTTTTTGGTCGACATGGTTATAACAAAGTCGTATTGTAACCACAACTCAGCCTTTGATTATAGCAAAAACCCTAAACAATGACTTATAAGTCAGCCGTAACGTTCCTATAAGCCAGCCGTGAAGTGTAATTTGTTTCGCGACGTTTCGTATTTTTGGCAGGATAAAATCGTTTTCCCGCCCAGAATATGAGACGTCGCGAAACAAATTACACTTGACGGCTGACTAATAGGAACATTACGGCTGACTTATAATCATGGTTTGTAACCGACCACCACAGAAGACGAAGACTACTTTAGATCTGTCTCAGATTTTTTGATTTTTTAGATCTATGTTGTTTATGAGAGTGATATGTCTCTTGATTCCTAATATATAGACTCGTATTTTTACTTTCTCTTTCGGTTTCTAAATTCAATTTAAGTATGGATGATGAATCTTGAGCCTGCTATGAGCTTTTTTTTGGTCGACATAAGTCGTATTGTAACCACAACTCAGCCTTTGATTATAGCAAAATCCCTAAACCATGACTTATAAGTCAGCCGTAACGTTCCTATAAGCCAGCAGTCAAGTGTAATTTGTTTCGCGACGTTTCGTATTTTGGGCGGGAAAAATGAACGTCGCGAAACAAATTACACTTGACGGCTGACTAATAGAAACATTACGGCTGACTTATAATCATGGTTTGTAACCGACCACCATCAAAGACGAAGACGAAGACTACTGGAGTAGATCTGTCTCAGATTTTTGATTTTTTAGATCTATGTTGTTTATGAGAGTGATATGTCTCTTGATTCCTGATATATAGACTAGTAGTTTTACTTTCTCTTTCGGTTTCTAAATTCAATTTAAGTTTGGATGATAAATCTTGAGCCTGCTATGAGCTTTTTTTGGTCGACATGGTAATAACAAAGTCGTATTGTAACCACAACTCAACCTTTGATTATAGCAAAAACCCTAAACCATGACTTACAAGTCAGCCGTAACGTTCCTATAAGCCAGCCGTCAAGTGTAATTTGTTTCGCGACGTTTCGTATTTTGGGCGGGAAAAAAATCATTTTCCCGCCCAAAATATGAAACGTCGCGAAATAAATTACACTTGACGGCTGACTAATAGGAACGTTACGGCTGACTTATAATCATGGTTTGTAACTGACCACCATCGAAGACGAAGACTACTGGAGTAGATCTGTCTCAGATTTTTGATATAAGGTTTTTTTGGTCGACATGGTTATAACAAAGTCGTATTGTAACCACAACTCAGCCTTTGACTATAGCAAAACCCTAAACCATGACTTATAAGTCAGCCGTAACGTTCCTAAAAGCCAGCCGTCAAGTGTACTTTGTTTCGCGACGTTTCGTATTTTGGGCGGGAAAAAAATCATTTTTTCCCGCCCAAAATACGAAACGTCGCGAAACAAATTACACTATGACGGCTGACTAATAGGAACGTGACGGCTGACTTATAATCATGGTTTGTAACCGACCACCATCGAAGACGAAGACGAAGACTACTGAAGTAGATTTGTCTCAGATTTTTGATTTTTTAGATCTATGTTGTTTATGCGAGTGATATGTCTCTTGATTCCTAATATATAGACTCGTATTTTTACTTTCTCTTTCGGTTTCTAAATTCAATTTAAGTTTAGATGATAAATCTTGAGCATGTTATAAGATTTTTTGGTCGACATGGTTATAACAAAGTCATATTGTAACCACAACTCAGCCTTTGATTATAGCAAAAACCCTAAACCATGACTGATAAATCAGCCGTAACGTTCTTATAAGCCAGCCGTTAAGTGTTATTTGTTTCGCGACGTTTCGTATTTTGAGCGGGAAAAAAATTATTTTGTGCGGGAAAAAATATTAAAGTTTTAATCTGAATGGTATAAATCAGCCATAACATATGTATAACTCAGTCGTAACGTATGCATAACTCAGCCCTAATGATGCATAACTCAGTTGTAACGTATGTGTTGGAGATTCGGTGTATGAACTAAAGTTATCATATTCAGATGACGCACCATCTGAGTCGTCAAACATGTAAAAATTGGCTTTCAAATTCATCATCTTCTTCGTCTTCTCTACTTTTCTTACTTTTTTGTTCAACTCTCTCATTTTCTTACAATTTACGGGACTTACCTTTTTTTATCTATCTCTCTTCTTCTCCAAGATGATGAATCCAATGAGAGAGGGAGCAGCAGGATGTCTTCCGATTTTCAATTTTTTTAGATCTATGTTTTCTTAGACTCAGTTTCCGGAAACAATAATTACCAGATCCATAAGATGAAGAATAAGATGAAGAAGATAGATAAAGAAGGTGAATAATGAAGAATAAGACACAACGTCAGTAACATAAACATGTTTTTATTGTTGTAACATTTTTTATGACATTGCAACTAAGAACTGATGATATGGTTAATGACATGGCAAATCGTTATGTCAGCCGACATAGGAACACATAACTCAGCTAGAGTACCTCAGCCATAACACAAAACGTATGTCAGCCGCAATGTGAATGTTATTCTAGTAATTAATCTTTTCCTAATAACCAGTCGTCAATACGCGGGAAAACAATAAGTCAGCCATATCGTCACCTAAATCAGTCGTCAAGTGAATGCTATTCTAGTAATTAATCTTTCGCTAATAGGTCAGTCGTAATAGGACTGAAATTTCTGTTAATCCAACTTATTACGGCCGATAAAAGGTAGCTCACCCATAACAAGTTCTCTTAAGTCAGCCAAAAGTTTAGTAACACAGTAGGCCGATGATCAATGAATCAGCATGCGAAAATATAACTCAGCCGTTTCTTAACTACATCTCAGCCGTATTTTCAAAAACCCTGTCAGTCGATGTGTAAGTCACCCATAACGTGTGTTTCTAAGTTAGTCGAGATCACATAATTCAGCCAGATTTCTGTTAATCAACCTTCACAGGGGGCTGACTTATAGACATAAGTCAGCCCTTTTCACAGAAGTCAACCAAGTTAATTAAATCAGCCACAACGTACGAATAACTCAGTTGTAACGTATTTTGTAACGCTTTGCGGCTGACTTCATTAATTCGCGTCAGTGAAAACCTACGTGGCGACGGTTTTTGGCTGACGTGGCATGAAAAAGTAATGGCATTTTTGTAAATACGTTTTTTCGCACAACATGATAGAAGGGCACACTGGACATTTAAAAAAATGTCAGTAATAAAAAAAATTTGTATTGTTCTACTCTTTTGTACTAAAATGTATGCTCAATGAATCAACTTCCCTTATAATTATGAAGAGATTACCATATGGGCACACTTGTTAAGCTGAAATCACCTGATTTGAAAGTGAGATAATTTATTTATCATAATTCCTATGAGATTGATTCAACTTTATGGTGATTCTCCACTGATTATGTTTTCAAATCAAGCTTCCTACATCTTCATTGTCCTGGTTTAATTAGAATCCTAAAGAAATTGTCACATGTCTAAACATGATAAGTTGGAATCACCTGAGTTGAAAGTGGAATAACATCTTCATCATAACTCATATGAGACCGATTAAAATTCATGTTGATTCACCATTGAATTATGTTTTCAAATCAACCTTCTTACAAATTCATTCATTTTTGTTTTGTTAGAATCATGAAGAAATTGTCATATGTCCAAAGATGGTAAGTTAGAATTTCTTAAGTTGAAAGTGAGATAACTTTTCCTCATAACACTTATGAGATTGATTAGACGACATTCATCTTGGTTTGATTAGAATCATGAAGAAATTGACATCTATCCAAAAGGGTAAGCTGGAATCACCGGATGTGAAAGTGGGATAACTTCTTCATCATAACTACTAAGATATTGATTCATCATTGTGGTGATTATCCACTGATTTATTTTGACAAATAAAGCTCTTTACATCTTCACTCATCATGGTTTCATTATAATCATGAAGAAATTGGCATAGGTCCAAACATGATAAGTTGGAATCACTTGATATGAAAGTGCGACAACTTCTTAATTATAACTCCTATGAGACTAATTCAACTAGATGATGATTCTATATTAGCTCAGGTTTTGAAATCAAGATTTTTAATTCTTCTTTCGTCCTCGTTTCATTAGAATCATGAAGAAATTGTCAATGTCTAAATTTGGTAAGTTGGAATCACCTGAGTTGAAACTAGGATAACCTCTTCATCATAACTCCTATGAGATTGGTTCAACTTCGTGGTGAATATCCACTTATTTTTGTTTCTAAATCAAGCTTCATACATCTTTATTAGTCATGATTTGACTAAAATCATGAACAAGTTGACATTTGTCCAAAATGGTAACCTTTAATCACTTTATTTGAAAGTGAGATAACTTCTTCATTAGAACTACAATGAGACTGATTCACCATCGTGGTGATTCTTCAATATTTATGTTGACAAATCAAGATTCTTACATCTTCAGTCATCCTGGTTTGGTTAGAATCATGAACAAATTGTCATATGTTCAAACATGGTAAGCTGGAATCACCTGGTTTGAAAGTGAGATAACTTGTTCATCCTAACTCCTATGAGATTGATTAACCATCGTGTTGATTCACCACTGATTTAGGTTTCCAAATCAAGGTTCTTACATTATCATTCATCATAGTTTCATTGGAATCATGAAAATTTGCCATATGTCAAAACATGGTAAGCATGAATCATCTTATTTGAAAGTGGTAACTTCTTCATCATAATTCATATGAGATTAATTCAACTTAGTGGTGATTATCTACTGATTTATGTTTCCAAATTAACATTTTTACATCTTTAATAATCCTCGTTTAATTAGAATCATGAATAAATTGTCATATGTTTATATATAGTAAGCTGGAATCACTTGAGTTGAAAGTGTGATAACTTCTTCATCATAACTCATATGATATCGGTTCAAATTCTTGGTCATTATCCACTGACTAATTTTTGTCTCCAAATTAAGACTCTTACATCTTCATTCATTCTGGTTTGAATAGAATCTTGAATAAATTGACATGTGTCCAAACATGGTAAGCTGGAATCACCTGGGTTGAAAGTGAGACAATTTCTTCATCATAACTCTAATGAGATTGATTCAACTTCGCGGTGTTTATCCATTGATTTATGTTTTCAAATCAAGATTTTTTCATCTACATTCTTCAGGGTTTGATTAGAATCATTAAGAAATTGACATATGTCTAAATATTGTAAGCTGAAATCACCTAGTTGAAAGTGGGATAACTTCATCATTATAACTCCTATAAATTTGGTTGAACTTCGTGGTGATTATCCACTTATTTATGTTTCCAAATCAAGTTTCTTAGATTTTTATTTATCCTGGTTTGATTGTATTCGTGAAGAAATTAACACATGTCGAAACCGGTAAGCTTGAATCACTTTATTTGAAAGTGGGATAACTTCTTCATCATAATTGCTATGAGCATGGTTCATTGTAATGGTGATTCTACACTAATATATGTTTCCATATCAAGCTTCTTTCATCTTCATTCATCCTTGTTACATTAGAATCATGAAGAAATTTCCATATGTCCAAATATGGTAAGATGTAATCACCTTAGTTGAAAGTGGGATAACTTCATCATAACTCCTATGATATTGGTTTAACTTTGTGGTATTTATGTTTCCAAATCAAGATTCTTACATCTTCATTCATCCTGGTTTGATTAGAATCATGAAGAAATTGAGATATGTCCAAAATGATAAGTTGGAATCACCAGACTTTAATGTTGGACAAATTCTTCATCATAACTCCTATGAAACTTATTTAACGTCGTATTTATTTTTCGTTGATTTATGTTTCCAAATCAAGCTTCGTACATCTTCATTATTCCTGGTTTGATTAGAATCCTAAAGAAATTGTAATATATCCAAACATAATAAGTTGAAATTACCTGAGTTGAAAGTGGGATAACTTCTTCATCTTCACTCCTATGAGATCGATTCAAATTCATGTTGATTCTCCATTGATTTATGTTTCCAAATCAATCTTCTTATATCTTCATTCATCATGATTAGAATCATAAAGAAATTGTCATATGTACAAATTTGGTAAGTTGAAATCTCCTGAGTTGAAGGTGGGATAACTTCTTCATTATAATACTAATAAGATTGGTACAACTTTGTGGTGATTATAAAATGATATATGTTTTCAAATCAAGCTTCTTATATCTTCATTCATCCTGGTTTGATTAGAATCATGAAAAAATTAACATATGTCCAAAAGAGTAAGCCCGAATCACTAGATCTGAAAGTAGAATAACTTCTTCATCATAACTCCTCTGTGAATTATTTATCATCGTGTTGATTCCCCACTGATTTATGTTGCCAAATAAGGCTGCTTAAATCTTCATTCATCGTGGTTTCATTAAAATTATGAAGTAATTACCATATGTCCAAACATGATAAGTAGGAATCACTTGTTTTCAAAGTGAGATTACTTCTTCATCAAAAATCCTATAAGACTAATTCAACTACGTGGTGATTCTCTACTGATTCAAGTAAGCTAAAATCACATAAGTTGAAAGTGGGATAACTTCTAAATAATAACTCCTATGAGATTGGTTCAACTTCGTGGTGATTATCCACTGATTTATGTTTCCAAATCAAGCTTCTTACATCTTTATTCATTCTAGTTTGATTAGAATCATGAAGAAATTGACATATGTCCAAAAGGGTAAGCCGAAATCACTTGATTTGAAAGTGGGATAACTTCTTCATCAGAACTCCCATTAGACTGATTCATCGTCGTGGTGATTCTTCACTAATTTATGTTTCCAAATTAAGCTTCTTATATCTTCAGTCATCCTGGTTTGGTTAGAATCATGAAGAAATTGTCATATGTTCAAACATGGTAAGCTGGAATCATCTGGTTTGAAAGTGGGATAACTTCTTCATCATAACTCATATGTGATTGATTCAACGTTGTGGTGAGTCACCACTGATTTAGGTTTCCAAATAAAGCTTCTTACACCATCATTCATCCTTGTTACATTAGAATCATGGAAAACTATCATATGTCAAAACATGATAAGCATGAATCACCTTATTTGAAAGTGGGATAATTTTTTCATCATAACTCCTATGAGATTGATTTAAATGCATGGTGTTTCTCCACTAATTTATGTTTAAAATCAAGATTTGTACATCTTCATCCATCCTCGTTTCATTATAATCATGAAGAAATTGTCAAATGTCCAAATATGGTAAGGTAGAATAACCTTAGTTGAAAATGAGATAATTTCTTCTACAAAATCTTATGAGACTGAGTCCACTTCGTGGTGATTATCCATTGAATTATGTGTAACGTCCCGGTTACCAAAAAAATGTCGGTATGGTATGTTTTTGGTTTTATCAGATTTCACCTAAACCAGTTGGTTTAAAGTTAAATTAATTAGCCTTTAAACCTAGAGCTTTTGTCGTTGAATAGCAGCATTTATATATAATTATATATACTAGAAATATAGCCCCTGCGCAAGCGTGGAGCCGGATCCATTTTCTTATGCTTTAAGTGGTTTAGTATGTACACTTAAGGCTAATGTGTGATCTTCTGGTTTAGTATGGACCAGAGACCATGAAGGTTGGACGAAATTATGAGAGAGAGTATTTGAGATTTTGTGAGAATAAGAGATTAAGAGAATAAAGTAACCAGAGATTTGTTGAAGGAAAGAGTTAACTTATCACTTTAGAGACTATGAAAGATTATGGAGAGTTTAAGAGAGTTTCTGAGTATGAGAGAGTGTATGAGACTTAGAGAGAATATGAGAGTGTATGAACTAGAGAGAACAATGAAGGAGGATGCTCAATTCTCCGTAGACATTTCGTGGCTTACATGTGGGGGATTTATAGCCAAGTTACAAGACACTCACATGATATACAAACACATTAAACTACTAATAAAACATGAAAAACTTAAATGACTAATTATGTAGAGAAAGAGATATCAGAGCAGGTTCAGAATTGGCTGGGGCAGAGTGGAGCAGGCTGTGGCATGGACTTTCTGGCATGTCCAGAGGAAGAGAAAGTGACTGGAGGAAGAGGGCACATTCAGCTTGGTGTGATAATGACAGGTCCAACTGCTTCTCCAAAGCACCCATGTGACTTCTTCTTGTCCAAATCAAACCAGAACTGAGTACTTTTATTCAAACTTGATTTCCTTTACTTTTGGAGGCTCCCAACGTCCATATTAAGTCTCCCCAACTCATTTCTTGCCTTGCAAGGTAAGTTAGGACAGATGAGTTGCTTGTGGAGCAAGACTATACGGACATATTCAAATCTGCTTATTCCAGATGCTTGATTTGCTTGTTCCTGATTTGCTTGTTCCTGATTTGCTTGGTCTCTTCATCAATTCCAGCTTTTTTAATTCTTCATTCCAACAAAACAAACCCTCCTTAGATCTGCATATCTCAATCCCCCAAAAATACTTCATCTCTCCCAAATCTTTGATATCAAACACTGACTTGAGAAACTCCTTAGCAGCTTTAATCCCAGCCTTATCACTTCCTGTGATGATCAAATCATCCACATACACCAATATCACAATGATCCCTGATGGAGTAGTCAAGGTGAAAACAGTATGATCCAATTCAGACTTCCTGAAACCTCTCCCATTTAAAGTAATACTCAGTTTCCTATACCAGGCTCTAGGTGACTGCTTTAACCCATATATTTCTTTCTTCAATCTCTCCACATTCCCTGGCTTAACTAGATGCTCAAGACCAGGGGCGGAAGCATATAGACCTCATATTCAAGCTCACCTTGCAAGAAAGCATTCTTCACATCCATCTGCCTTAAGTCCCACTCTAGTTTTGTTGCAATAGACAATATGATGCGGACTGTGTGAAGCTTAGCTACAGGGGCAAACATGTCAATGTAATCTTCCCCATAAATCAGTGCAAATCCTCTTGCTACCAACCTGGTATTCTTCCTATCAATCTGACCATACGCAAGGTATTTGATTGTGAAAATCCATCTACTAGTCACAGCCTTCTTCCCCTTAGGTAGTTCACTCTCATACCATGCGTCGTTTCTGATCATTGCATCCTATTCATTACCCACTGACTCTCTCCATTCTTTATCCTTCATGGCTTCTTCATAGGATCTTGGATCCTCATTCTCATCCAAGTTACACATAAACACCCTGTGTTCATTTGGATACTCAACAAAAGAACACACGACTTGAGAAAGATGCTTCACAGCCTGGGCATTGTAGTACACTCTCGTGTTTACCCAGTTGGAAGAGTCCTTCCTAACCCTTATGCTCCTCCGCAAAGGCTGAACCTCTTCTTGAATTTCTGGATGTTGAACTTCTGGAGGTGTCTCATTTACCTCCCCTCCACTAGACTGATCCAAATTATCAGCCTCATGTGTCACCTCTTGATCATGATGACCTGAATCCTCTTGGTGCTGCTCCTGCACTTCTGGTTCAGACTCTTCTCCCCCTTCATGATCAAGGGGAATTGTTCTTTAAGGTTCTCTAGCTTGATCAGACGGGGGAGCGCTCTTTCTTATCCCTTCATCTTGGGACATGTTTATCCCAAACTTCTCCAATGAGATCCTCAGATTCAATGCCTTATCCTCTGGTTCTTTAGGCATGTCTTCTAAGTCTTCCCATTTCTTCTCCTCATAATATCCATTTGCCTCCATGAACTTCACATCTCTGGATACCAACACTCTCCTTGTCGCTGGATCATAGCTCTTGTACCCCTTTTGAGTTACTGAGTAACCAATAAACATAGCTTTAGTACTCTTTGCATCCAGCTTGTTTCTCTGCTCCCCAAGGACCAAGACATAGCATAGGCATCCAAAGACTCTCAGATGCTCTATGTATGGTTTGGTTTTGTTTAGCACTTCATATGGAGACAGATCCTTCAATATCTTGGTTGGAATCCGGTTAATGAGATAGCATGCAGTCTGAACTGCATCACTCCAGAACCGCCTAGGGACATTTCCATGGTACATCATGGATCTAGCAACCTCCATCAGATGCCTATTATTCCTCTTAGAAACTCCATTCTGCTGTGGTGTGTATGGGCAACTCGTCTGATGCACTATCTCATGCTTGGCCAAGTGATTCTTGAAGGCATGACTTGTGCATTCTCCACCATTGTCAGACCTTAGTACCTTCGCAGTAGCATTGTAATGATTAGTACCATATGCTTGGAAGTTTACAAAGGCATCTAACACTCTATCCTTAGATGGAAGCATTGAGATCCAAATATACTTAGACTTCTCATCAACAAAAGTCATGAAATACTTCTGATTGACTCTCGACACACATGGAGATGTCCACACATCAGAGTGTACTAGATCAAAGCAGTTCTCATATATAGTCTCTGATGTTGGAAAAACAGTCCTACAATGCTTTCCTAAGAATTTGATTAGAATAATGAATAAATAAATTTGAGATTTTGTGAGAATAAGAGATTAAGAGAATCTAATGTGTGATCTTCTGGTTTAGTATGGACCAGAGATCATGAAGGATGGAGGACCACGATATCCGCAGGGAAACAGTCAAGCCGAGGAAACAAACAAGATCATCATCAATGGAATCAAAAAAAGAATCGACCTAAAAAAGGGGCATTGGGCCGCCAAACTTGATGGGGTCCTATGGTCACATCGAACAACCCTAAGAGGAGCGACTGGCTTCACCCCCTTTTCCCTCACCTACGGTGCCGAAGCAATGTCCCCAGCTGAAGTCAATATCACCAGCCTGCGGCGAGGAAATATGCCAGCAAAGAAAGAGGTCAACCATGATATGTTACTCGGCGCCTTCGACAACATTGAACAAATGCGCGATCAGGCATTACTCCAAATCCAAAATTACCAACCCTTGGCCACCAATTACTATACCAAAAAAAACCCACGCCAGACCACTAGCGATCAACGACCTCGTTCTTCAAAAAGTATTCGAGAACACTCGAGAATGGAAGGCGGGAAAACTCGGCACGAACTGGGAAGGTCCTTACAAGGTCGTTTTGTCAAGCCAGGAGCCTTACAAAATCGTCGAAGTTGTCAAGCCAGGAGCCTACAAGCTCAAAACTTCTTTCGAGGAACCAGTTCAGATATCCTGGAACGCGTCTAATCTCCAAAAATACTTACACTAGAAAGACATCAAGGTCCTGCGAGCAAATGATCCCCAAATCACTTTTGTGAGCACACAATAAAAAAATACCGAGTAAATGACATCTCAGTCACTTTTGCTCGGTACCAAACATATGACATTTCAGTCACTTCTGCCCGGTCCAAACGAACTACGACATGCTTCATTCCCCGAAACAGGATACGTAGGCAACCTCCGAAGAGGTCCAGCCACAACAAAAAAAAAAACACAAAATAATCAACCACTCGACTCGATCCGAAAGGCAAACAGTCCAACATTCTGATCCGCGAAAGCAAACCTATTAATGGGAAACATCACCCAGCGAGGTGGTAACCATATCCTGATCAGATACTCGGTTTCTCTTTCGCAGTGGATAAACAATCCACGACTCAATTGGCTTACTTTCGGTAATCAATAGGAACGGTGTGGCCAACCAAACACCTATCTAGATTAACCAAGAAAGCACGAAAGATTGATCGCAAAAAAAAAAAAACAATTTCGACTCTCTACTGTTCCTCCACATTTCTGAGTTAAAATTGCCAATCGGCAAGAGAGGAGTGAGAACAGATTTGGTCACCAACCACCAAACATCTATCTTCCTTTTTCACGGAAGTACAAAATTTTTTGCGTGCTGCAAATAGTCGACACTTTTCTGTTCCCCCCACATCTTTGGGTCGCGACCTTCGATCAACGACCAAGGAAAATGCCTAAGGAAACCACGACAAAATGTCGGTGAGTGAAATGAAGACGAAGAAAGACTAAATCAAGCATCAAACTTCATCATATTAAAAAGAGAAGAGGCCGAAAAGTTACAACAACATCATGAACCCGAAAGAAAGAAAGAGAGCCGAAAAAAGAAAAAAACTACTACAAACACAGTTAACGTTCCTCGCTAGTCTATTCTCCGGTGTGCTCCCCCGTATGCTCGTCAGTCGACTCAACAAGCTGCGCTTCAACCTCTGAGCTCTGGACCCGCGAAGCATCTTCGACACCTTCATTATGAACGGAGAGGGCACGCTCGTCGATGGCATCCCGGCAGAAAATGGGCAGCCTGAAAGATTAAAACCCAAGCCGCGCGATACATCTTGGTTGACGGAGAACTCTACAATTGGAGATTTTCCGGGCCACTCATGACCTGTGTAGAAGGAGAGAAGGCACGAAGGATAATGGAAGAGGTCCATTTTGGATACTGCAGAAATCATTCTGGTGGAAGATCTCTCGCAGTCAAAATCAAACGCCACGGACACTACTAGCCAACGATGATCAAAGATTGCGAGAACTTTGCACGGAAATGCCAAAAATGCCAGAGGCACACCCCTACTATCCAACAACACGCAGGGGTCCTCTCATCGATCTCGGCACCATGTCCATTCATACGATGGTTGATGGATATAGTCGGACCCATGCATACGTCAAAGCAAAAACAATTCTTTCTGGTCTTTACAGATGTTTTTTCTCAAAATGGGTCGAGGCAGACTCCTACGCAAGCATTAAGGACGCCCAAGTCGAAAGCTTTCTATGGAAAAACATTGTTTGCAGACATAAAGTCCTGTACGAAATCATAATGGACAACATATCTCAGTTTATTTCGACAAGATTCGAGGCATTCTGCAAAAAGTTGAAGATACAACTGACGAAATCAAACACTAGATACTCGCAATGCAACGGTCAAGCCGAAACTACTAACAAGACCATCTTTGATGGAATCAAAAAACGTTTTGACGCCAAAAAGGGTAGATCGGCCGAAGAAATCGAAGGAGTCTTATGGTCGCATCGCACAACTCCAAGACGTGCAACAGGAAAACTCCATTCACCCTCGTATATGGAGCAGAATGCATGAACCGAGCGGAAGTCAATTTCCCGGATTACGCAAAAGATTGCTCCTAGAACGAGAAGAGTCAAATAATCTGATGCTGCTTGATGAACTCGATCTGATCAACGAACATCAGGACCAGGCCCTTATACGAATTCAAAACTATCAACAGGTGGCCGCAAAGTATTACAATGCTAATGTGCACAGCTGCTGATTCAAAGAAGGCGATCTAGTCCGTTGAACAGTTTTCGAGGACACCGCCGAGCGAAACTCTGGAAAACTCGGAGAAAACTAGGAAAGATCATACAAAGTCATAAAAGTTGTCCGACCAGGCTTGTACGAAATTGCGAATATGCAGGACATAAAAATTCCGAGAACTTGGAACATGATGCACCTCAAGAAATACTACCACTAAGCAACGCTTGGAATTGAACTACGAGACGGCTTGATCCCTAAAGAGGGTACGTAGGCAATTCATCGCAAGACGAGCTCAGCTGTCCCCCCTCATTAAAAAGGGGGCGGGAGTGATACGCCTCAGTACATGGAACCAGCACCGGATGCATATCATGACAATCAGATTACCTCAATTGAGGTTTTCCCATCCAACCTTACCAGACTGACTGACCGAGCAGTGTACCAGATCAAATCGCGTACGTCCGACAAGGAGTTAAGGTTGGATCCACAACCTGATGACCGATCCCACCGTCTCACAGACCGTGTTTCCCTACCATCTCGATATTCTATGGATGATAGTCAAGCCAGACTTAGCTTGGGTCGTGAAGAACCCGAAGACGGACATGCATTCACCCTTTTGGGCCGTTTTGTTCATCCCGACGAACGTGTCCAAGAAATTCAGTCCATGTTCCACGAACCTCACAGAATTTATGGACTTTCATCATCCAAATCTAGCTAAGTCAATGATTATCCACCTTTCGGAAGACTTAGGCCATGTTTGGACCAGACTCGTTCATGAAAATCACCCAGCGGACAATCCAGACAGTCATGTGTGTGTCCTTCTCCTTACTGCTGTGCACCCATCTGGTTTGGGTGAACCTGGAAAGTAGGCGAAGGTTCATCTTTGGACAAGGATGGATTTGGATGAACCTGGACGGTATACAAAGGGTCATTTCGACCAAAACATGAACCAAAGAGTCATTTGACCATTTTTAGTCTTTGTTGCTTTTCCTAGGTGTGTTTTTCCACAAAGTTCCAAGTCTTTTCATATGTTTTTTCTACTATAAATATGTAATCCTTCTTCATCAATAAAGCATTCAATTTTCATGTTTGGTTTCAGTTAAACTATTTGTTCTTTGAAGAACTTTTTCTTTGTTTCTTGGTGAGTAATATCCAAGTTAAACAGTCCTCAAAATCATTCGACTTGTGAGTCATATCAAGCAACAAATAGTGATCTTTCTTTTGGTGGATCTTTGAGTCATATCAAGCACCAATTGAGGTCGGGAATATCGGAGGCCTTCTGCAACCTTCGTGCAACCCTTCAATCCATCCAGTTCTCATTCGTGAGTTAATATCAAATCCAATTCGGTCCAGTGATCCTATCTAGGGCGTGTTAAGTGGTATCAAAGCCACTCTTTCGGTATCGTCTATTCATCGATCTTTCTCATCTTCCATTTTTCTTCAAACACTTATTCTTCTACCTTTCTTAAATTTGGGCCCCTCATTACCATTCACTAGATAAAAAAAGAAAGATCTGCAATTTAAAAAAAAAGAGAGATTCAAAAGTTTGATTTGTGGATTGGTGGTGGACGAGAAAGCCTGCTGTCGGAGGAGAAATCCAGCCTTTGAGGTGGTTAAAATGGATTTCAAAACCAAAATCTCTTATCTTTCTATCTTGAGAATTTTCCCCTTTTGTTTGCTTTCCATTGGGATTCTTTGATTAGTTTTCTTAGAACCTTGAGTGGAAAATTGTGTGTGTGTTCACTAAAAATCTGAGAGAAACATGTGTGTCAGTGAGGATCAAACACTTAAGAGTGTGAGTTTTGTATCTAATGTTTTGGGTTTAAGAAATTTCAGGAACCGTGAGTAGTGAAGGAGAAAGAAACCAACCTGGAAACTCATTTGCTGGATTATCTAACCTACAAATGCGTGCTTTGAATGATTCTATGAATAACTTGATTAATGCAGGTTTAGATCAGATCCATCAAAGGCTTGATGAGCTTCAGGCCAGCCAAAAAACTCATCCTAGAACCGGAGCCAGAAGAGATCACCCAAGGAGGTACAACCGATCCGATGATGAGAACCAAGGGGAGGACTTCCAAGAGGGTGAAGTCATATCAACCAACTGACCTAGGAGAGGTCATAGAAACTGAGAGCAAGGTGATATCAATTAATTTGCTAGAACTGGCCATGTTGATTATAGCTTAGGAGGATTGAAACTGAAAATCCCAACTTTTGATGGTAAAAACGATCCTGATTCTTTCCTTGAATGGAAAAGAAAGATTGAACTTGTCTCTGATTGCCAAAATTTCTCTGATCTTAAGAAAGTTAGATTTGCTGCTAATGAATTCTCTGGCTATGCTATTAATTGGTATGATCATGTTGTGACTCACTGGAGGAAAACATGTGAAAGGCCAATCGAAACATGGGATGAGCTTACCAAGCTGATGAGAAGACGATTTCTGCCTACTCACTATCACCGTGACCTCCACCAGAATCTCAGACGTTTACTTCAAGGCACCAAGTCCATGGAAGACTACTACTAAGAGATGGAGATCTTGATGATCAAGGCTGATGTGGATGAGCCTATAGATGCCACTATGGCATGATTTCTTTCCGGTCTCAACCGTGAAATCGAAGATCATATGGAGATGCAAGAGTATGGTAGTGTGGAGCAGATGTTACACAAGGCCATCTTGATTGAACAATAAGTCAAAAGAAAAAGCTACCCAAAGCCGGCCCTTGCTCCCAAACCGGCATATGATCCTAAACCAAGCTATCAAGACAAAGGTAAGTCTTCTTCCACAACACATAATGCTTTTAAGATTGATGTTCCTGCTTGTGTGGACAAAGGAAAGGCGATTTAGACTTCTGGCCGAGCAAGAGACATTAGGTGCTTCAAGTGTCCAGGTCTAGGATACTATGCCAAAAACTGCCCCAACCAACGAGTGATTATTCTCATGGAGAATGGTGAGGTTGAGTCCGAGGATGAAAAGGAGGAAAAGGAGGATTTGGGTCCTATCTTTGATGAGGAAGAAGAAGCTTTTGATTACCCACATCATGGACCCCTACTTGTTGCTAGGAAGACCTTGGACGTACCCATTTTAAATGAGAAGGACGACCACTTGGTTGATTGCTTTGGACCAACCTTTGATGCTGATTCTGGTCTTATCTATGACAATGAGGATAGTTTTGATTACCCAGCTTTCGGACCACTCCTTGTCACTAGGAGATTTTTGAGTGTGCAACTTAAGACCAACGACAAAGAAGAAAGGGAGAATCTCTTTCATTCTCATTGTCTTATTTCTGAAAAAGTGTGTTCTTTGATTATTGAAGGAGGTAGTTGCACTAATGTGGCTAGTGATACCCTTGTAAGGAAACTTGGGTTTGTTACTCGGCCTCTTTCTCGTCCTTTCAGGTTGGAATGGCTAAATGAGGCTGGAGAGCAGTATGTGAAGGGACAAGTCATATATCCCCTTACCATTGGACGATATGAGGATGAAGTTGTTTGCAACTTTCTACCTATGGACGCTTGTTACATTCTCTTGGGCCGACCATGGCAGTTTGATAAAAGGGCAGTGCATGATTGATTCACAAACTGACACTCCTTTGACCATAAAGGAAAGAAGATCACACTTATACCTTTGACACCTTTGGAGGTTCATCAAGACCAGATCCAACTCAAGAGGAACCGTGACAAAGAGCTCAAACCAGACAAACCTGAATCCTATCAAAGGAACTCCAACTTCTTTATTAAAGAAAGTCAGGTCAGGAAATCTGTTTACTCTCAAAAGCCATTTCTTTTACTTGTGTACAAAGAATCTCTTATGGCTTCTTCTTCTTCTGACCTTGCACCGGAGAATCCGAGTGAACTTCTAGATGTTTTGCAGGAATTTTAAGATGTTTTTCCAAATGAGAATCCCAAGGGATTGCCACCAGTTCGAGGCATTGAGCATCAAATAGATTTTGTTCCAGGTTCATCTGTACCGAACCGACCAGCTTATTGTACCAATCCGGTGGAGGCAAAGGAACTTCAGAAACAGATTGGTGACCTTCTTGAGAAAGGCTACATCTGGGAAAGCCTCAGTCCTTGTGTCGTGCCTGTCCTCCTTGTACCCAAAAAGATGGCTCTTGGCGCATGTATGTGGACTGTCGTGCCATCAACAACATTACGGTAAAGTATAGGCAACCCATTCCTAGGCTAGACGACATGCTTGATGAGTTGCATGGTTCATTTGTTTTCTCTAAGATTGATTTGAAAAGTGGGTAACATCAGATTAGGATGAAAGAAAGTGACGAATAGAAGACTGCATTTAATACCAAACTAGGATTGTATGAATGGCTTGTGATGCCATTTGGGCTTACTAACTGATGCAGCGGCATCTGATCAAGTGGCACCATGATAATTTGAATTATCATGTTTATCGATTTATTTTCATGATTATGTTTTAAAATTTCCTTTTCTTAGTTAGTTTTCTATTTTCCTATTCTAAATTTGATTTGTGGCTTTAGAATCATTATATAAAGAGAGTCATAACTCTCAGAAGAAACACATTTTTGATTTCAATGGAAAAGCTTTGCTTAATACCTTGTTTCGATTCGATTAAATTCATCAAAACAGGAAGTTGGTCTCAAGAAGCTATCGAAAGAAACTCTTGATCGATCCAAGAACAGGTCTCGAAAGAACCCTAAATTCTTAGATCGACCGTTCACACATTTGTACGCTGCGCCAGGTTGGTATCAGAGCTTTGCTACACTCCGAAACTTTCTCAACCGCTACGATGGTTCGCAAAACACGTTCTCATCAACTCGATGACGACGACACACCAGTTACCCAGCAATATATCACAAATCTCCAGTCACAAATCTCGGATCTTGTTGCTGCTGTCGCCAACTTGACAACTTAACAAGCCGCCTCTACACAACACCGCCGCCGCATCGACCAAGTTTCAATCCACAACAATTCCGACAAAGATGCCAACCCTTTTTCTCCCCTCCGCAAACAAAACACACGACAACACGCCAACGCCGCACACAACTCAAGCTCCGACGAGGAACACGACGATTTATCATGGAAATCGAGTTTTAAAATTGAGATACCAGAATACAACGGCTCAACAAGCGCAGAGGAACTCCTCGATTGGTTCGTGAATGTTGAAGAAATTCTAGAATTCAAGCAAATCCCACTTCATCGTTGTGCTCCTTTAATTACTATCCGTTTTCGGGATCACGCTGCAGCTTGGTGGTACCAAGTTAAAACAACATGTGCTCGGTTAGGAAAAACAAAAATAACTTCATGGGATAAGTTGAAACGCGAGATGCAAAAAATATTTTTGCCTTACAATTATGAGCAACTCATGTTTCAGAGATTCCAGAATCTCTGGCAAGGAACTCGGACCGTTGATGACTACGCAACAGAATTCTTTAAGATGATAAATCGTGTGGAAGTACGAGATACAGAGCAACAAATAGTCATGAGATTTATTGGAGGATTACAACAACAAATTCAGTTCACTCTGAATCTTTTTCGTCCTCAAACAATTTCCGAAGCTCATCAACAAGCCCTCACCATCGAAGCCCAATCTCGTACTGGTTTCCCATCTTGGGGCACCAACAGACAAACTCGACCACCAGCACCAACTACAGCGACCACCTCGAATGATTCTCTAACAAAACCAGAAACAGCCATCGTCCCAGCTGATCAACAACGACAACAAAGACCAGGGGGGTTACGTTGTTTTTCTTGTGGAGAAGTCGGACATAGGCAATCTGCTTACCCTTCTCGTAACTGTCGAGGATTGCTTATTGATTCTACGGGTCAGGATGTTGAAGTTATTTATGATGAAGATCCAAACGAAACAACAGAGGAATTGGAAGCCGATGAAGGTACTATGTTAATGATTCGTCGCACGTGCTTAGCTCCGCATGCACCTGTAGAGTTTCCACAACACAAGAACTTGTTTACTTCGCGATGCACCATTAAAGGAAAAGTATGTACTTTCATCATAGACTCGGGAATCAGCGAGAATGTCATTGCCGAATCAGCTGTTCCGAAACTCAATTTGCAGTCCAAACCACACCCTTCTCCGTATAAGTTAGGTTGGTTACAACAAGGAAACGAGCTCACGGTTACTCGTCGCACACTGGTTCAGTTTTCAGTGGGCAGTACTTACAAAGATGAGATTTATTGTGATCTCGTTCCAATGGATGCGTGTCACTTGCTGCTCGGCCGGCCGTGGGAATTTGATCGTCGCGTGATCCACGACGGTTTCCTTAACACATACACCTTACACTTCAATAATAGGACATTCACCCTCAAGCCAACCACGCCATCAGTATCTCATACCACGAACGAAGCAGCGGTTTCACCAAACCCGGTTTTGCTTCTCCAACGAGCTCCCTTTGAGAGCTTAATGAGGGATACGGCATGGTCATGCTCTTGATGTGATCATGGAAAGCACCAATGAATGTGATGTGAGAATGGACCAGCTCAACAAGGAAGATGATGTATCTAGGAATGCACCCATGGACAAACCAGCTGATGAAGATGCCTTAGCCATTCCAGGAGGTCCCATGACTCGTTCTAGAACCAAGAAACTAAATGGAGCCATTGGAGGATTACTTAGACTCGTTTGGAAACAAGAAGAAGGTCTTGGACAAAGCTTGATGATCCGAGATACCTTGATCACCTTTTAAGCTATCTCCTCATCTAGCTGAATTAGTACTTAGGCAAAGTACTTGTGTGTGCTCTTTTCCTTGCTCTCGGTTTTGTCCCAAAGAGGTTTTACGGAGGAAGGTTTTTAACGAGGCCACAAGCTGCTTTAACACATCTCCTAGGTGCTAATATCGGTCCAAGCCTAAGAAGACTACTCTATCTATTTACCTTATGTTATGTTTAATCTATAGTTTTTATGTTATTAAGTTTTCGAAACCTAAGGAGTGTGTTCCTTGGTTTCTGTTTAAAACCTTGCATCCCTCATTCTAAAAGAAGCAGTCTTTTTATCGAAAACCCTTTTCTCTCTTCTCTCTTGTCTTTGGACGAATTGAAGGTTGCTGGTGTGTAATATCCGGCTTTGGTTCTCTGATTTGGTGTGTAATATCTAGATCCGAAAGCCTTGGAGTATCAAGAGTCGAGCCATCCCTCTTGTGTCCCGCAACAAACCACATGCCTTGAGAAACTTGAGTCTTTTTTGATTCGTTTCTGCAAGGATTATCCCATCTGTTCCAGAGCATCATCCTAGGATCTTATTATGTGGTATCAGAGCAACTCTGGAAGGGAAGTACTCGATTTTCACTGATTTTCGTTTTTGTCCTTTCATATTCTGTTGTGTTTTGATCAGATTTGTGTTTATGTTGTTGAAATCTATTAACTTTGAGTGTTTAGATCACGAATCTGATTGTGTTCTTTCCATATTCTCGTGTGAAAGTGATTGATCTGTGTTTTATTTCGACTTGAAAATTGATCTGTTCATCTTCCTTATCATTTTGTGTCGATCTGCTTGTTTGTTGTTTAAAACTGATAAATCTGTGTGTTGTTGTCACAAATCTGTTTGATCTGCTCTTAATCCTGTCTCGTTTTGATTGATCTACTTTTGTTCTGTTGAAATCTGATAATACTGCAAGATTTGATCTTGTTTTGATAAGAACCCTATCAAATCCTTGCAGGTTACGTTACAAGTTTGATCCATTCGCTATTAGGGTTTGAGTAGAGTTTGCGTTCTTCAATCTGCTCTGTTTCTGAAATTGTTTATGCTTTGAATCTGATTTGTTTTCTGTTTCAAGTGTGTTTCTGATCTGAATCGATTCTGTTGTTGTTCACTTGATTCTGGATTCGAAATTTCAAGTATCAAGCTGTCTGTTTCAAGTGTTTGAGTTCTGTTTTGTTGTTTGCTTGATTCTAATTTCGAAATTTAAAAAAAAAAAAAACAATCTGATTGTTTTCTGTTCCTGAAACTAGCCTGATCTTAAACTTATTTTTCTTATTGTGTGTTCTGTTTATCTAGAACTTGTTACTGGTTCTCTTTTATTTTATTCTCAGGAACAATGGCGAAGGAGCACAAAGGAGAACTCAGCAAGAGTGATACACTGCTGCTTGAAGCATTCACGGCTAGCATGGATAAAGTCATCAAAGATCAACTGAGAAAATTCAGACAAGACATACAACAGCAACAAAAAAGCAGATCATCCAGAGATGAGTTCAATCAAAGAGGGAATGATCAGTTGGAAAGAAACCTGAAGCAGGCTGTTGTTAAGAAAGAAACTCAACAACAAAGAAGGTTTGAACGAGACAAGTGGAGCACAGATCGAAACCAGCCATCTGAGACAAAGCTTTATCCTTCAAACTCTGTTCAGAAAAAAACTGACAGCAAGAGATCACGTCCATCTACTTTTGGTTCATCTATCAAGAAACCAATCTGTTATAGCAAGGAGAAGACAATCTCTAATCCGTTTAGAGAAGGTAAACAATTCTGTTTATTCAGTGAAAAGAATAAGGAGGCATTGTTACAAGTAATGATGGATGTGGAGAAGCAATTCAAAGGGAACAACTCTGTACGTTCATCCAATGAATCACAGCAACAAGAATCAGTACCTGCTGTTGCAGAACTCAAAGTGGCAGAACCGGTATCAGCTACACCTATTCAAGAAGATCAAGCCAAAGAATCATCATCTGTCATTCAGAAAGAAGAGAAACCAGTTCAAGACGTCATGGTTCCTTTCATACAGAGTGTAATAGCAGAGGAGAAACCCAGGGAACAACATAAAGCTCGCAGAATGAATCAGTTCATTGTCTTTGATCCATGTGATTTCCAAAAGACTTTTTTGGGTACCTTTCTGATCAGTTCTTTCGTTTGGAACAAGACCAGAGCAATGGATCTTTCAAGACACGAACTGGGCATGAAGAATGATGTATTTGAGCCTGGAGGAGAGCTTTGGAATCTCAGGAACAAGATTGAGAAGGAATCCGCTGCAGTAACACCTGGTTTTGTTGATTTCACACCCTCTGAAGAACTGGTGTTGCACGTCTCATCTCAGCAAGAATTTCATTATGAAATCAATTGGAGAATGTCACCAGCTCTGTCATGGATCCAACGAGCAAGAAACCACAGCAAATGGCCACCTGATCATCAAGATATTGCTAGTTTTAGAAAACATGCCGGTTTGGATCTTTCCCAAGAGAAGCTTCTATCTGATTGTGCTGGAAGGTTACAGACCTACTCATGGAGACCTGGAACAAATGACAGTATACCTATTACCATTGGAGAGTTCTCTGCTCGTGCTAGAACCATCAGGGATCATAAGGAGTTGGGAATTGACCAAAGGACCTTGCTCCTTGACCATATCAAGATATGGAAGCCACAAGATATGCAGCAATTTCAGTACTACTGCAGAGATCATCAAATCATGACTAGAGATAAGAAAGAAACTGGAATAAATGGTGAAGTGATTACTGGATCAGGAGAAGAACTCATGTTTTCTTCTCAAATCAAGGAGAAACCACCAGATCAACTTAGTCTACAACAATCTCCAAAGAAACCAACCCGAGGTAACTATCTAAACTCAAAGAAGAACATGAAACCTGATTTGCTTGCTGCTGCTACAGGAAAAACTGTTCTGAGAACATCTCAAACCTATCTATGGCGACCAGGTGAGCATGCTAAGATAACTGATCATGTTTTCAAGAGTTCTTTTATCGATTACACAGATATGATGCACTTGTTTTTGTCAAAAGAGCCATGTGCAGATTATGATGAAGCATTGAAGCATACAAGGAGAAAGAACAAGCATGTGGAAGACAAGCGGTTCAAGCCACCTGATTTGGATCAGGATAAGCACCAAGACGTCTCTTACTTCATCATCATCAAAGAAGCACCTCCAGATGCAGCACATAAGCCAAAACTGAGCAAACCCCAATTTGGACTAAGACTCTTACTCTTTGATAGGTTTTCGTATATTGACTTTCTTTGTTTCCATGTATCAGGTTTGAGTAATGAATCAGGAACTAAATGGATCAATGCCTTCTACATATCCGAACCAGTCAGAAACAATGCCTATCAAAGAGGCTTGCAAGGTAAGTGTAATCTGATTTTAAACTTTGATTTTACTGATTTGGTTCCCTCTATTGCAGGTAAAACAGATTTGAGGACAAATCTTTTTGAAGAGGGAGGGGATGATGTGATCATGGAAAGCACCAATGAATGTGATGTGAGAATGGACCAGCTCAACAAGGAAGATGATGTATCTAGGAATGCACCCATGGACAAACCAGCTGATGAAGATGCCTTAGCCATTCCAGGAGGTCCCATGACTCGTTCTAGAACCAAGAAACTAAATGGAGCCATTGGAGGATTACTTAGACTCGTTTGGAAACAAGAAGAAGGTATTGGACAAAGCTTGATGATCCGAGATACCTTGATCACCTTTCAAGCTATCTCCTCATCTAGCTGAATTAGTACTTAGGCAAAGTACTTGTGTGTGCTCTTTTCCTTGCTCTCGGTTTTGTCCCAAAGAGGTTTTACGGAGGAAGGTTTTTAACGAGGCCACAAGCTGCTTTAACACATCTCCTAGGTGCTAATATCGGTCCAAGCCTAAGAAGACTACTCTATCTATTTACCTTATGTTATGTTTAATCTATAGTTTTTATGTTATTAAGTTTTCGAAACCTAAGGAGTGTGTTCCTTGGTTTCTATTTAAACCCTTGCATCCCTCATTCTAAAAGAAGCAGTCTTTTTATCGAAAACCTTTTCTCTCTTCTCTCTTGTCTTTGGACGAATTGAAGGTTGCTGGTGTGTAATATCCGGCTTTGGTTCTCTGATTTGGTGTGTAATATCTAGATCAGAAAGCCTTGGAGTATCAAGAGTCGAGCCATCCCTCTTGTGTCCCGCAACAAACCACATGCCTTGAGAAACTTGAGTC
Source organism: Moricandia arvensis (assembly GCA_905132765.1). Lineage (NCBI taxonomy): Eukaryota > Viridiplantae > Streptophyta > Magnoliopsida > Brassicales > Brassicaceae > Moricandia > Moricandia arvensis. The sequence continues at coordinate 30,154 of CAJHQP010001183.1, read as the reverse complement.
TTTTTTGATTCGTTTCTGCAAGGATTATCCCATCTGTTCCAGAGCATCATCCTAGGATCTTATTAGCTCTTGTGCCTCTCACCGGTGTCACTTTCCACATCGACCACACACCCTCAGCTCCGCGACCTATTATCAGAGTTTCAAGACGTCTACCCAGACGAGTTTCCGTCTGGCTTACCTCCCTTACACAATATCCAACACCACATTGACCTCGTTCCGGACGCAGCACTTCCTAATCGATCTCATTACCGTATGAGCCCGTCAGAGCACAAAGAACTGCGACGCCAAGTAGAAGAACTACTAGCTAAAGGTTTCATTCGTGAGAGCCTTAGCCCGTGCGCCGTTCCAGATTTACTTATTCCTAAGAAAGACGGCTCGTGGCGTATGTGTGTAGACAGCAGAGCTATTAACAAAATAAAAGGAGATATTGTTTCCCTATACCTCGCCTTGATGATTTGCTCGATCAAATAGGTGCGGCTTCCATCTTCTCCAAACTCGACTTACGAAGTGGATATCATCAAATTCGGATACATCGGGGAGATGAATGGAAGACAGCCTTTAAAACACGCGAAGGTCTCTTTGAGTGGATGGTTATGCCTTTCGGATTATCCAATGCACCCAGTACTTTTATGCGTATTATGAACCAAGCGCTACGGCCTTTCATTGGCAAGTTTGTAGTCGTGTACTTCGATGATATTCTTATTTTTAGTTCATCATTCGACGAACACGTTCAACACTTGTGTGAGGTTCTGGCCGTCCTACGCTGCGACAAGTCCTTTGCAACACAAAAAAATTGTGCTTTTGGTGTCAAGGAAGTCCACTTCTTGGGATATTATGTGTCGGACCAAGGTCTTTCTGTCGATCCAAGTAAAGTGGAAGCCATACGATCTTGGCCTCAGCCAAAAACGATAACGGAAACCCGTAGCTTTCACGGACTAGCCTCGTTCTACCGACGATTCGTGCCTCAGTTCAGCAGTTTGATGTCACCTATTACGGATTGTATACGCGACGGAAAAATTTCTTGGACTCCTGCAGCCAATGATGCGTTCCATATTATCGAAGAAAAACTGTGTTCTACTCTGATCTTAGCTCTTCCGAACTTCAATATTGTCTTTGAAGTACATACAGATGCGTCAAAATGCGGGATTGGAGCGGTTCTAAGTCAGAAAAACCGGCCAATAGCATTTTTTAGCGAGAAGCTTTCCAACGCTCGTCTTCTTTACAGTACTTACGATGTGGAGTTCTCTGCAATCATCCAAGCAATAAAGCATTGGCATCATTATCTCTTTCACCGCGAATTTGTTCTTATACTGATCACGATGCATTAAAACATCTTAGTACTCAAGGCAAGGTTTCCGCAAGACATACAGCATGGATTGGATATCTTAAACAATTCACGTTTGTGATCAAACATACGTCGGGTGCCTCAAACAGGGTTGCCGACGCCCTCAGCCGCAGACACTCCTTGCTTACTACAATGCACACTTCTGTTACGGGTTTTAGCGCGTTCGCTGATCTCTATGCTACTGATCCATTCTTTGGGAAGTTCTTTTCTGACGTTAACGCCGGGTTACCTTCTCCATATACCCTTTGTGATGGCTTCTTGTTCTGAGACAACAGGTTATGCATTCCCGAGTGTAGTTTGCGACTCAAGCTAATTACGGAGCTCCATAGCGAAGGCCACATTGGCCGAGATCAAACACTACATCTTGTCTCGACCTCATACTTCTGGCCTTCCTTACGCCGAGATGTTGAGAGGTTTGTTGAGAGGTGTGTCACTTGTCAACGATCCAAGGAACATACTTCTAACGCGGGTTTATACATGCCAATTCCCATACTTACGCAGCCGTGGACAGACATTAGTATGGATTTTGTGGTCGGCTTACCGCGTACACAAAAGGGTTTTGATTCTATTTTTGTGGTCGTCGATCGTTTCTCCAAAATGGTACATTTTATCCCTTGTAAAAAGACAACATATGCTCTCCAGGTCGCCATCCTTTTCTTCCGCAAGATTTATTGTCTGTACGGTCTACCGTCTGCAATTGTCTCAGATCGTGACTCCCGTTTTCTAGGACACTTTTGGCTGTCTCTCTGGAAGTTACTCAATACTAGCTTGGATATGAGTTCGGCCTATCATCCACAGAGTTATGGGCAAACAGAGGTTACAAATCGTTCTTTGGGGAACCATTTGCGTTGTTTAGTTGGTGACGCCGTACGTACTTGGGATGCTCGTTTACCTCAGGCTGAGTTTGCACACAATCGGGCCGTTAACCGTAGCTCCGGTCTCAGTCCGTTTCAAGTCATTTACAGGTTGCTTCCTCGTGCTCCAGTTGACCTATCTTCACTTCCGGATCATACCCGTATAAATGGCGAAACTTCCGTGTTTGTAGACAACATTTTGGAAACGCATGCTCGGACAACAGCACAACTTGAAGCTTCAACCGCGACATACAAGACGGCAGCTGACTCTCGTCGGCGTCGTGTGGTCTTTGATGAAGGTGATTTGGTGTGGGTTCATCTCACTCGAGATCGTATGCCTTTTCACGCTTACAATAAATTAAAATCCAAGAAGATTGGCCCGTTGCGAGTTGCACCCAAGATAAAATGACAATGTATATCTAATAGAGTTGGCTGCAGACATCACAACTTCTGACGTCTTCAACGTGCGTTATTTATCTAAGTATAGTCCTCCGGATACGCAGACTGATTCAGGGTCGAATCCTAGTCACCCGGGGGGACCTGATGCAGCGGCATCTGATCAAGTGGCGCCATGATAATTTGAATTATCATGTTTATCAATTTATTTTCATGATTATCTTTTAAAATTTCCTTTTCTTAGTTAGTTTTCTATTTTACTATTCTAAAGTTGATTTGTGGCTTTAGAATCATTATATAAAGAGAGTCATAACTCTCAGAAGAAACATGTTTTTGATTTTAATAGAAAATCTTTGCTTAATACCTTGTTTCGATTCGATTAAATTCATCAAAACAGGAAGTTGGTCTCAAGAAGCTATCGAAAGAAACTCATGATCGATCCAAGAAAAGGTCTCGAAAGAACCCTAGATTCTTAGATCGAACGTTCACACATTCGTACGCTGCGCCACTAACGCGGTATTCTTAGGCTTTGTTGTAGGTGTGGATGGACCTAGAGTGGACGAGGAGAAGATCAAAGCTATCCGGGACTGGCCTAGTCCAACGACCGTGGGTGAAGTAAGGAGCTTCCATGGCCTTGCTGGCTTCTATTGGCGATTTGTTCCAAACTTCAGTACCATCGCAGCCCCATTGACTGACGTGATCAAGAAGAATGTCGGATTCAAATGGGAAGAAGCTTAAGAAGAGGAATTTAAGATTCTAATTGGGAAGTTGACCCAAGCTTCTTTACTTGTACTTCCTGATTTTTCTAAGAATTTTGAGATTAAATGTGATGCTTCCGGAGTTGGTATTGGTGCTGTCTTAATGCAGGATAGGAAACCCATTGCTTACTTCAGTGAAAAGTTTGGAGGCACCACACTCAACTATCCTACTTACGACCAAAAGCTGTAGCTTTGGTGAGAGCTCTACAAACGTGGCAACACTACCTTTGGCCTAATGAGTTTGTGATCCACACGGATCATCAGTCTTTGAAACACCTTAAGGGCCAGCAAAAGCTGAACAAGAGGCATGCACGTTAGGTTGAGTTCATTGAGGCATTTCCTTATGTCATTAAGTACAAACAAGGTAAGCACAATGTGGTGGTTGAAGCCTTGTCTAGAAGGTATGTACTTCTTTCAGATCTTGAAACAAAGTTGCTTGGTTTTGAATTTATCAAGAATTTATATGCAACCCATTCAGATTTCAAAGAGATTTTTAGAAAGTGTTCAAAAGCGGCTTATGGCAAGTATTATCAAATTTCTGGATTTTTATTCTTTGATAACCGCTTGTGTGTGTGCCCCAATGTTCTTTGAGGGAGTTGTTTCTCAGGGAAGAGCACAGATGAGGTCTTATGGGACATTTTCGAATCAAGAAAACACACAAGGTTGTGTATGAACATTTCTTTTGGCCGAGCTTCATGAAGGATGTGAAACAGATCTGTGGTCGATGTGTGGTTTGCAAGAAAGTCAAGTCTAAAGCCAAAAACAAAGGTTTGTATTCTGCTCTTCCCATTGTTTCTCATCCGTGCGTAGACATATCTATGGACTTTGTGCTTGGTTTGCCTGATCAAAATCTGGTAGAGATTCTATCTTTGTGGTGGTTGATAGATTTTCTAAGATATCTGATTTTATACCATGTCATAAAACTGATGATGCTGTGTACATTGCTGATTTGTTCGTTAGAGACATTGTTAGGTTGCATTAATGCCTAGGACCATTGTTTCTGAACGAGATGCTAAGTTCATTAGTTATTTCTGGAAAAGTATGTGGTCTAAGTTAGGTACTAGATTGATGTTTTCCACCACTTGTCATCCTCAAACCAATGGTCAAACTGAGGTTGTGAACCAGACCTTGTCAGCATTGCTTAGATCATTGGTTAAAAAGAACCTTAGACTTTGGGAAAAATGTTTGCCTCATGTTGAATTTGCATATACTCATTCCATGCATTCTTCTACCAAGTTTTCGCCTTTTGAGGTTTTGTACGGTTTCAATCCTGTAGTTCCACTTGATCTTTTGGCTTTGCCCTTGAGTGCAAGAGTTAGTACAGATGGCGAAAGGAAGGCAGACACGATTCATAAGTTGCATAAGAAAGTTCGTGACAACATCAAAGCCAAAACCGAGGTCCACACAAGAAAGGCAAACAAGAAGAAAAAGAAAGTTGTCTTTGAAGAAGGCGATCGTGTTTGGGTTCATCTAATGAAGGAACGGTTACCTGAAGAAAGGAAGTCAAAACTCATGCCTAGGGTCGATGGTCCTTTTCCGATCCTTAGGAAGATCCATGACAATGCCTATCAGCTGGACTTGCAAGGTAAGTATGACATATCTTCATGTTTTAATGTTTCTGATTTATCTCGTTTTTGTGCAGATGATCCGGATTTGTGGACCAATCCTTTTGAAGAGGGAGGGAATGATGCGCCTCAGTACATGGATCAGTACATGGAACCAGCACCGGATGCATATCATGACAATCAGATTACCTCAACTGAGGTTCGCCCATCCAACCGTACCAGACTGACTGACAGAGCAGTGTACTGGAATCACCTGATTTGAAAGTGGGATAACTCCGATTAGACTGAGTCATCGTTGTGGTGATTCTCCACTGATTTATGCTGCCAAATATTTTTTTACATATTCATTCATCATGGTTAGATTAGAAACATGATGAAATTGCCATATGTCCAAACATGAAAAGTTGGAATCACCTAATTTGAAATTGAGATAACTTCTTCATCATAACTTATATGAGTTTGATTCAATATCGTGGTGATTCACCCACGATTTATGTTGCCAATCAATCTTCTTACATCTTAATTCACCCTGGTTTGATTAGAATCATGAAGAAATGCATGTATGTCCAAACTGCGTAAGCTGGAATCACCTGATTTGAAAGGGGGATACATTCTTCATCATAACTTCTATGAGATTGATTAAACTAAGTGGTGATAATCAATTGATTTATGTTTCTAAATCAAGCTTCTCACCTCATCTTTCATCAGAATCATGAAATAACTCGCCTATGTCCAAATATGGTAAGTTGGAATCACTTGAGTTGAAAGTGGGGTAACTTCTTCATCACAACTCTTATGAGATTGATTAAACTTATTGGTGGTTATCCACTGATTTATGTTTCCAAATAAAGATTTTTAAATCTTCATTAATCCTTGTTTGATTAGAATAATGAAGAAATTGATATATGTCGAAAAATGATAAGCTAGAATCACCTTTTTTGAAAGTGGGATAGCTTCTTCATCATAACTCCTATAAGACTTATTAACCTCGTGGTAATCCTCCACAGATTTGAAATTTGGATAGCTTCTTACATCTTCATTTTTCTTGGTTTGATTAGAATCCTAAAAGAAATTACCATATGTCCAAACATGATAAGGTGGAATCGCCTGAGTTGAAATGGGATAATGTTTTCTTTATAACTCATATATGACATTGATTCAACTTCATTGTGATTCTCCACAGATTAATGTTTCCAAATCAAGCTGTTTATATTTTCATTCATCGTGGTTAGATTAGAATCATGAACAAATTACCATATGTCCAAATATGATAACTTGGAATCACCTGAGTTGAAAGTTGGATAACAACTTCATCATAATACTTATGTGATTGGTTCAACTTGGTGGTGATTATCCACTGATATATGTTTCTAAAAAAAGCTTCCTACATCTTCATTCATGCTAGTTTTAATAGAATCATGAATAAATTTACATATGTCCAAAAGGGTAAGTTTGAATCAACTTATTTAAAAGTGGAATTATTTATTCACCACAACTCCTATGGATGTATTCAACTTCGTGTTGACTATCCACTGATTTATATTTCTAAATCAAGCTTCTTAGTTCTTCATTCATCTTGGTTTAATTAAAATCATGAAAAATTGATATATGTTCAAAAAGGGAAGCTAGAATCACCTGATTTGAAAGTTGATAACTTCTTCATCATAACTCATATGAGACTTATTCAAGGTTGTGTTGATTCACCTCTGATTTATGTTGCCGAATGAATTATCTTACATCTTCATTTATTCTGGTTTGGTTAGAATCATCAAGAAATGGCATATGTCTAAACATTATAAGCTAGAGTCACCTAATTTGAAATTGGATAACTAGTTCATCATAACTCTATGGGAATAATTCACATTTGTGGTGATTGTTCACTGATCTATGTTTCCAAGTCAAGCTTCTTTCATCTTCATTCTTCCTGGTTTGATTGAATTCATGAGAGATTGTCATATGTCCAATTATGGTAAGCAGGAATCACCGAAGTTGGAACTAAGATAACTTCTTCATAATAACACTTATGACACCGGTTTAACGTCGTGGTAATTATCCACTGATATATGTTTCCAAATCAAGCTTCTTGCATTTTCATTCATCCTAGTTTAATTATCTACTGATTTATGTTTCCAAATCAAGCTTCTTACATCTTCATTCATCCTGATTTGATAAGAATCATGAAGAAATTGCCATATGTCCAAACATGATAACCTGGAATCACCTGATTTAAAAGTATGATAACTTACTCATCATAACTTCTATGAGATTGATTCAAATTCATGGTAATTCTCCACTTATTTATGTTTCGAAATCAAGTTTTTGACATCTTCATTCATCCCCGTTTGATTAGAATCACGAAAAAACTGTCATATGCCCAAATATGGTAAGCTGGAATCACCTGAGTCGAAAGTGGGATAACTTCTTCATCATAACTCCTATTAGACTGATTTATTGTCTTGGTGATTCTCCATTGATTTATGTTTCCAAATAAAGGGTTTTTACATCTTCATTCATCATGGTTTGATTAGAATCATGAAGAAATAACAATATGTTCAAACAAGATAAGTTTGAATCTCATGATTTGAAAGTGAGATAACTTCTTCATCATAATTCCTATGAGACTTATTCAAGGTTGGGCTGATTCTCCTCTGATTAATGTTGCCGAATGAAGCATCTTACACCTTCATTCATCCTGGTTTGGGTAGAGTCATCCAGAAATGGCCATATGTCCAAACATCATACGTTGGAATCACCTGATTTGAAATTGGGATAATTACTTCATCATAAATCCTATGGGATTAATTCACCTTTGTCTTTACTCTCCACTGATTTATGTTTTCAATTCAAGATTCTTTCATCTTCATTCATCCTGCTTTGATTGGAATTATGAAGAAATTGCCATATGTTCAATTATAGTAAGCATGAATCACTTGAGTTGGAACTAGGATAACATTTTCATCATAACACTTATGAGATCACTTCAAAATCGATGTGATTATCCACTGATATATGTTTCAAAATCTTGCTTCTTACATCTTCATTCATCCTAGTTTGAGTCACTACTGATTTATGTTTCCAAATCAACCTTCTTACATCTTCATTCATCATGATTTGATAAGAATCATGAAGTGGGATAACTTCTTCATCATAACAATTATTTAACTGATTTATAGTCGTGGTGTTCCTCCACTGATTTATGTTGCCAAATAAAGGTTTTTAAATCTTCATTCATCATAATTTGATTTGAATCATGAAGAAATTGTCATATGTCCAAACAAGATAAGCTGGAATCACATCATTTGAAAATGTGATAACTTTTTCATCATAACTTCTATGAGATTGATTCAACATCATTGCGATTCTCCACCAATTTATGTTGCCAATCAATCTTCTTACATCTTCATTCATTTCTGGTTTGATTAGAATCATGAACAAATGGATGTATGTCCAAACTGGGTAAGTTGTAATCACCTGATTTGAAAATTGGATAACTTCTTCATCATAAATTTATAAGATTGATTCAACTATATGGTGATAATAAATTGATTTAATGTTTCAAAATCAAGCTTCTTACCTCATCATTCATCCTGTTTTAATTAGAATCATGAAGAAATTTTCATATGTCCAAATATGGTAAGTTAGAATCAACTAAGTTAAAAGTTGGACAAGTTCTTCATCACAACTCCTACGAGATTGGATAAACTTTTTGGCAGTTATCCACTGATTTATGTTTTCAAATAAAGATTCTTACATCTTCGTTCATCCTGGTTTGTTTAGAATCATGAAGAAAATATATGTTTAGAAATTATAAGATGATATCGCCTAATTTGAAAGTGGGACAGATTTTTCATCATAACTCTTATGAGACTTATTTAACGTAGTGGTGATTCTCTACTGATTTATGTTTCAAAATCAAGTTTCTTACATCTTTATTTTTCGTGGTTTGATTAGAATCCTAAAGAAATTGTCATATGTCCAAACAAGCTAAGCTGGAATAACCTGAGTTGAAAGTAGGATAACTCCACTCATTTTTTGTTTTTAAATCAAGATGCTTACATGATCATTCATCCTGGTTTGATTAGAATCAAGAAAAAATTACCATAAATCCAAATATGGTAAGCTAGAATTACATAAGTTAAAAGTCAGATAATTTCTTCATCATTACACTCATGAGATTGGTTCAACTTCGTGGTGATATCCACTGATATATGTTTCCAAATCAAGCTTCTTACATTTTCATTCATCGTAATCTTATTAGAATCATGAAGAAATTGACATATGTCCAAAAGGGTAAGCTTTAATCACCTTATTTGAAAGTGGGATAACTTCTTTATCATAACTCCTATGGGATTAATTCACCTTCGATTCTCCACAGATTTTTGTTTCCAAATCAAGCTTTCATTCATCCTAGTTTGATTGAAATCATGAAGACATTATCATATGTCCAAACATGGTAAGCAGAAATCACCTGAGTGGGAACTGGATAACTTCCTCATCATAACACTTATGAGATTGGTTCAACTTCGTGGTGTCTATCCAGTGATATATGTTTCCATATCATGTTTTTGACTTCTTAATTCATCCCAGTTTGATTCACTATTGATTAATGTTTTAAATCAATCGTCTAACTTCTTCATTCATCCTAATTTGATAAGAATCATGAAGAAATTAACATATGTCTAAACATGGTAAGCTCAAATCACTTGATTTGAAAGTGAGATAACTTCTTCATCACTACTTTCAATTAGAATGATTCATCGTCGTGGTGATTCTTCACTTATTTATGTTTCCAAATTTTCTTATATTCATTCATCATGGTTTGATTAGAATCATGAAGAAATTACCATATGTCCAAACATGATAAGCTGGAATCACCTGATTTGAAAATGGGATAACTCCTTCATCATAACTTCTATGAGATTGATTCAACATCATGGTGATTCCCCACCAATTTATATTGTCAATCAATCTTCTTACATCTTCATTCACCCTGGTTTGATTAGAATCATGAAGAAATGGCCATATTTCAAAACTAGGTAAGCTGGAATCACCTGATTTGAAACTGGGATAACTTCTTCATCATAATTCCTATGAGATTGGTTAAACTTCGTTGTGGTTATACACTGATTTATGTTTCGAAATAAATATTCATATATATATATATATATATATATATTCATTCATCCTGGTTTGATTAGAATTATGAAGAAATTGATATATGTCCAAAAATGATAAGCCGGAATCACCTGATTTGAAAGTTAGATAGCTTATTCATCATAACTCCTAAGAGATTTATTTAATGTTATAGTGATTATTCACTGATTTATATTTTCAAATCAAACTTCTTACTTCTTCATTTTTATTGGTTGGATTAGAAAAATGAAGAAGTTGCCATATGTCCTAATAGGGTAACCTGGAATCACTTGAGTTGAAAGTGGGATAACTTTTTCATTATAACTTCTATGAGATTGATTCAACTTCATCGTGATTTTCCACGGATTTATGTTTCCAAATCAAGCTACTTACTTTTTCATTCATCCTGCTTCTTCATCATAACACTTATGAGGCTGGTTCAACTTCGTGGTGACTATAAATTGATATATGCTTTTTGAATCAAGTTTTTTTACTTCTTCATTAATCCTAGTTTTATTAGAATCATGAAGAAATTGACATATGTCCAAAAGGGTAAGTTGGAATCACCTGATTTGAAAGTTGATAACTTCTTCGTCATAACTCCTATGAGATTAATTAAATTTTGTGGTGATTCTACACTGATTTATGTTTCCAAATCAAGATTCTTACATCTTCATTCATACTGGGTTGATTAGAATCGTGAAGCAATTTTCATATGTTCAACCACGAGAGGCTTGAATCACCTCATTTGAAAGTGGGATCACTTCTAACTCATATTAGATTGATTCAAATTCATGGTTATTCTCCACTACTTTATGTTTCCAAATAAAGTTTCTTACATCTTCATTCACCTTGGTTTGATTAGACTCATGAAAAAAATTGGCATATTTCCAATTATGGTAAGCTGGAATCACTTGAGTTGAAAGTTGGATAACTTCTTCATTAAAACACTTATGAGACTAGTTGAACTTCTTGATAATTATCTACTGATAAATGTCTAAGAATCATGTTTCTTAGATCTTCATTTATCCTATTTTTATTAGAACCATGAAAAAATTGACATATCTCCAAAAGGGTAAACTGGAATCACCTGATTTGAAAGTGGAATAACTTTTTTTATCATTACTCCTATGAGACTTATTCAACATTGTGCTGATTATCCTATGATTTATGTTTCCAAATGAAGTATCTTACATATTCATTCATCCTGGTTTGTTAAGAATCATGAAGAAATGGGCATATGTCCAAACATGATAAGCTGGAATCCTCTGATTTGAAATTGGGATAATTGCTTCATCATAACTCATATGGTATTGATCCAACTTTTTAGTGATTCTCCACTTACTTATGATTCTAGATCAAGATTCTTTCTTCTTAATTCGTCTGGTTAGATTAGAGTAATTAAGATATTGCCATATGTCCAAATATGGTAAGCTAGAATCACCTGAGTTGAAAGTGTGATAACTTTTTCATCATAACACTTATGAGATTTGTTCAACTTTGTGGTGATTATCCACTGATATATTTTTTCTGATCAAGCTTCTTACATCTTCATTCATCCTAGTTTGATTAGAATAATGAAGAAATTGACATATGTCCAAAAGGGTAAGTTGGAATCACCTAATTTGAAAGTGTGATTACTTCTTCATCGTAACTCTTATGAGACTGATTCATCGTCGTGGTGATTCTCCGCTGATTTATGTTGCCAGATAAAGGTTCTTATATCTTCATTCATCGTTGTTTGATTAGAATCATGAATAAATATTCATATGTCCAAACAATGTAAACTAAAATCACATGTTTAGAAAGTGGATAACTTCTTCATCATAACTCCTACGAGACTGATTCAATATCGTAGTGATTCACCACTTATTTATGTTACCAATAAAGGTTCTTACATTTTCATTGATCCTGGTTTGATTAGAATAATGAAGAAATGGTCGTAAGTCTAAACTGGGTAAGCTGTAATCATTTAATTTGAAAGTGGGATGACTTCTTCATCACAACTTATATAAGCTTGATTCAACTTCGTGGTGATTATCGACTGATTTATGTTTCTAAATTAAGCTTCTTACCTAATCATTCATCCTAGCCTAATTAGAATCATGAAGAAATTTCATATGTCCAAACATGGTATGCAGGAACCACCAAATTTGAAAGTGTGATAACTTCTTCATCGTAACTCCGATGAGATAGATTCAACTTCAAGGTGATTCTCTATTGATTTATGTTTCCAAATCAAGTTTCTTACTTCTTAATCTTTCTTGGTTTGATTAGAATCTTGAAGAAATTGTCATATGTCCAAACATGATAACTTGGAATCACCTGAGATAAAAGTGGGATAACTTTTTCATTATAACTCCTATAAGATTGATTCAACTTCAAGGTGATTATCCACTGATTTCTGTTTCAAAATAAAGTTGCTTAAATCTTCATTCATCCTGGTTTGATTTGAAACATGAACAAAATACCACATGTCTAAATATGGTAAGCTGGAATCACTTGAGTTTAAAGTTGGATAACTTCTTTATCAAAACACTTATGAGGCAGGTTCAACTTCTTGGTGATTATCCATTGATATATGTTTTAAAATCAAGTTTTAACATCTTCATTCATCCTAGTTTTATTAGAATCATGAAGAAAGTGACATATGTCCCAAAGGGTAACTTCTTCATCATAACTCCTACGAGAATGATTCAACTTCTGGTGATTCTACACTGATTTAAGTTTCCAAATCAAGATTCGTACGTCTTCATTCATCCTCGTTTGATTAGAATCTTGAAGCAATTTTCATATGTCAAACCATGATAAGTTGGAATCACCTCATTCGAAAATGGGATAACGTCTAACTCTTATGAGAATGATTCAACATTGTGGTTATTCTCCACTGGTTTATGTTTCCAAATAAAGCTTCTTACATCTTCATGACACTGGTTTGATTAGAATCATGAAGAAATGGCCTTAAGTCCAAACTGGGTAAGATGGAACCACCTGATTTGAATGTGGAATAAATTCTTCATCATAACTCTTAGGAGATTGATTCAACTTCGTGGTGATTATCCACTGATTTATGTTTTAAAATCAAGTTCTTCATCATAATTCACCCTCGTTTGATTAGAATCATGAAGAAATTACCATATGTACAAAAATGGTTAGCAGGAATCACTTATTTTGAAAGTGGGATAACTTGTTCATCATAACTATGATGAGATTAATTCAAATTTGTCGTGATTCTCCACTGAGTTATGTTTCCAAATCAAGCCTCCTACATCTCCATTTTTCCAGGTTTGATTAGAATCCTGAAGAAATGTTCATATGTCCAAACCAGATAAATTGGAATCACCTGACATGAAAGTTGGATAACTTTTTCATTATAACTCTTATGAGATTAATTAAACTTCATAGTGATTCTCCACTGATTTAAGTTTACAAAACAAGAGTCTTACATCCTAATTCATCCTGGTTTGATTCGAATCATGAAAAAATTGCCAAATGTCCAAATATGGTAAGCTAGAGTCACCGAAATCGAAAGTTGGATAACTTCTTCACCATAACACTTATGAGATTGGTTCAACTTTGTGGTGATTATACACTGATATATGTTTCCAACTCAAGTTTTTTACATCTTCAATCATCCTAGTTTTATTTAAATCATGAATAAATTGACATATGTCAAAAAGGGTAAGTTAGAATCACCTAATTTCAAACTGGATAACTTCTTCATCATTTCAACTTCGAAGTGATTCTCCAATGATTTATATTTTCAAATCAAAGTTCTTACATATTTTCATACTAGTTTGATTAGAATTTATATATTCATTCATACTAGTTTGATTAGAATCATGAAGAAATGTCTATATGTCCACACAAGGTAAGCTGGAATGACCTTATTGAAAGTGGGATAATTTCTTCATCTTAACTCCTATGAGATTGATTCAACATTGAGGCGATTATACACTGATTTATATTTCCAAATAAATATTTTTATTTCCTCATTCATCCATGTTTTATTATACTGAAGAAATTTATATATGTCCATAAAGGTAAGCTAAAATCATCTGATTTGAAAGTGTGATAACTTCTTCATCATAACTCATATGAGACTTATTCAACGTTTTGCTGATTCTCCTCTTATTTATATTGCTAAATGAAGTATATTATATATTCATTCATCCTCGTCTAATTAGAATCATGAAGAAATGTTCATATGTCCAAACATGATAAGCTGGAATCCCCTAATTTGAAATACAGATAATTACTTCATCATAACTCATATGGGACTGATTCTCCACTAATTTATGTTTCTGGATCAAGCTTCTTTTATCTCCATTCATCCTGGTTTGATTCGAGTCATGAATAAATTTCAATATGTTCAAACATGGTAAGCTTGAATCACCTAAGTTGAAAGTAGGGTAACTTCTTCATCATAACACTAATGAGATTGGTTCGACTTCGTGGTGATTATCCACTGATATATGTTTCCATATCAAGATTCTTACATCATTCATCGTAGTTTGATTAATCATGAAAAAATTGACATATGTCCAAAAAGGTAAGTTGGGATTACCTTATTTGAAAATGGCATAACTTTTTCATCATAACTCTTATGAGACTGATTTATCGTCGTGGTGAATCACCACTGATTTATGTTGCAAATGAATGTTCTTACATCTTAATTCATTCCTGTTTGATTAGAATCATGAAGATTTTTTTTTCAAATGTCCAAACAAGGTAAGCTGAAATAACATGATTCGAAAGTGGGATAACTTCGTCATTCATCATGGTTTGATTAGAATCATGAAGAAATGGTCGTAAGTCCAAACTGGATAAGCTGAACCACCTAATTTGAAAGTGGGATAACTTTTTCATCATAACTCTATGAAATTGATTCAACTTCGAGGTGATTCTCCACTGATTTATGTTTCTAAATCAAGCTTCCTACCTCATCATTGATAATGGTTTGATTAGAATCATGAAGAAATTACCATATGTCCAAACATGATAAGCTGGAGTCACCTAATTTGAAAGTGGGATATCTTTTTTTATCATAACTCCGATGAGAGTGATTCAACTTCATGGTAATTCTTCACTGATTTTTGTTTCTAAATCAAGATTTTTACATATTCATTCATCCTCGTTTGATTAGAATCATGAATAAATTTCTATATGTTCAAACATGGTAGGCTGTAATCACCTAGGTTGAAAATGGGATAACTTCTTCATCATAACACTTATGAGTATTGACCTGAAAAAATAAAGAAGAAAAAGAGAAGAATACAGAAGGCTGATATGAAGAACCTTGTTGATCAAAGTATGTCGTACAACCTTAACTTCCATGTAACCTAGCTTTACCTTGAGGGACTTGGAAGGCAAGGTAGCTGTGGGACTCGCCAAGATTCATCCTCAGAGGAAGATTTGAATTCAAATGACCCTCCAAACCGTTGAGGGAGAGCAGAGGCAAGTGGGATTAGTTTAAAATAAAAGTCACATGTGTGGTACAAGCTTGGGAGCTGTTCAAGAGTTGTCCCTTTCTCTGGTTCAGACCAGAATAGATTAATCTTATTCTTCTTGTCTTCTTTAGTCATCTTTTGTCTATATAACATTATTGTAAGCATCCCATATCAGTTAAGGAAAATAAATTGTTATTCTCTATCGAATGGAAACACTCTTTTCTCTCTCTCTCTCTCTCTCTCCTAAAATTTCCAGATCAAACTCCTTCTCTCTCACCTATTCTTCATTGTTATTCATTCTGTTCTTCACTAAACTTACATGGTATCAGAGCTTCTAAGCTCCTAAACCTAATTTTTCTTCCGCAAAATCTACTTTAGTCTTCATCCTCTTTAATTCTCTTGGTTTAGTTTTTAAAAATCTCTTGGATACATTCTATTACCCATTGGTCCATAGCTTTTCAAAATGGAGCAAAACAAGGCAGGAGTGATTCCAGTCACTCTAAAAGGAGTGAACTACCTTCTCTTGTCTAGATTGATCAAGAATGCCCCTGGTGGAAGATGTTTATGGGCCTATATCACTTCAGATGAGGCGCCAAAAAAACCCAGCCAAGGAGAAGATGGCAAGGAGATTGTGGTGGTAGATGAATGCAGATAGAGTCAAGATGACTTTATGGTGTTTTCTATCATCAATAACTCACTTGATGGGCCCCATAATGGAGGCCTACTCTTACTGTGAAACCGCAAAGGAGTTTTCGGATAGACTACATAAGGTTTATGGAAACATATCCAATCTCAGTAGGGTTTTTGAAGTGAAGAAAGCTATCAACTGCTTGTACCAGGAAGACATGGACTTTAAGCAACACTTTGGTAAGTTCAGAGCTCTATAGGCAGAGCTGGAGATGTTAAGGCCAAGCGCCACTGACCCCACCATTCTGAATGAGAGGTGTGGGTAAGACAAAGTGTTTGGACTGCTCCTCAATCCAGGCTACTATGATCTCATCAAACATCTACTGAGGGAAGACAAGTTACCTACTCTTGAGGAAGTATGTGCTCAAATCCAAAAGGAGCAAGGCTCAGTGGGTCTCTTTGGTGGAAAATGTGACTTGAACATGGCTCACAAGGCTGAAGTTTCAGCCAACAAGGCCTCCTTTAAGTCTGATAACCGGCGAGTTACCTGTGAGCATTCCAAAAAGAGTGGTCGCATGAAGAACTAGTGCTGGATCCTTCAACCACATCTCATGCCACCATCAAGGTTCAACCAAGCAAGGGCCAATGAAGCTTTTCAACAAACTATTCAGAAAGTTCCTCAGCCAATGCGCCCAAATGGTGAAGGAAGGGCTCTAGTCTCTACTATGTATGCAGTTGGAGCATCATCCCAACCCTCTCCCGATGATGTCTTTATCCGCAAGTCAAAATTGATGCCCTATTCAAGGCTCTCAATGCAAACTCTGGTAAAATACGTAGTAATGTTTTAGATGCATCATTGAGTTCTAAACCTTTGATTATTGATTCATGAGTATCTCATCACATGATTAGGGAATCTAGCCTTATTAGCAACATTGAACTTGCTCTAGGAAGTGTAGTAATTGCTAATGGTGATAAGATACCTATTAGAGGTGTAGGGAACTTAAAACTGTTTGATAAAGAGTCTAAGGCCTTTTATATGCCTACATTTACATCTAACTTGCTTTCAGTTAAAAAGGCTACCACTGATTTAAATTGAAAAGTTATGTTTAGTCCTAATGATGTCCACTTTCAGGATATTGAGACTAGAAAGATTCTTGGAAAATGTGTGAGCAAGGATGGATTGTATCTGCTCGAAGAGACCAATTTAGTTCTAAATCTTCTTATGCTTTTCGTTCTACTCCTGTTTTAGCTTTTGGTGTATTATGGCATGCTAGATTTGGCCATCCTCACTCTCATGCCTTAGGATTGGTATTGCCTAATCTGTTCTTTAAAAATGATAGCCGTGAAGCTTGTATCCTTGGTAAACATTGCAAGTCTGTTTTTTTTCTAAATCGACCACTATCTATGAACATTGCTTTGATTTAGTTCATTCTGATGTTAGACAGCCCCTTTTGTATCTAGGGAAAACCATATTTTTCACCTTCATAGATGAGAAATCAAAATACACTTGGTTGACCTTAATTCAATCTAAAGATAGGGTGTTAGAAGCTTTCATGAATTTTCAAAGCTATATCACTAACCATTTCAATGCCAAGATTAAAATATTTAGGCCAGACAATGGTGGGGAGTACACAAGTCATGCTTTTAAAAACCATCTAGCCAAACATGGAATTATTCATCAGACAATCTGCCCATACATACCACAACAAAATGGAGTGGCATAAAGAACGAATCACATCTAATGGAAGTTGCCAGAAGCATGATGTTCCACACAAATGTTTCAAAGAGGTTTTGGGGGGATATTGTGGTGAAACCATGCTATCTGATCAGCAAAACACCTACACGAGTTCTTCATGATGTCTCTCCTTATGAGGTATTTAATAAAACTAGACCATATATTGATCAATTGTGTGTGATTGGGTGTATATGCTTTGTCTTAGTTCCAGGGGAACAAAGAAAAAAAACTTAAAGCCAAGAGTGTCAAGGTAATATTCATTGGTTATCCAACCAACAAGAATGGATAGAAGTGCTATGATCCAGAAACTATGAGGATTATGGTCTCAAGGGATGTGAAATTTGTGGAGTCTAAAGGGTATTATGATGAGAAGAGCTGGGATAATCTGAAGGATCTCTCACATGCACCTTCAGATAGAGCAAATAACCTCAGAATTATCCTATAAAATCTTGGTATTAGCCAGACTAAGGCAAGGGAGGAGGCAAGAAAAGTGCCTACTCAAGCAGCTGGAACAGTTGAAGATGAAACCCATCTTGATCATGAGGGGGAATATCAAACAGAGCCAGAGAGAGACAATGCATGAAGGCTCTAATGTTCATGACCAACATGGTTCAGAGGAAAATCAGGAACAGTCTCAACGAAAAAACCCATGAGGATGAGGAAGCTGAAGATGATCAGGTGTTGCCATTAAGGAGAAGCACGAATCAGGCAACCCCCATCGAATAGGGTGAACACAAGGGTATACTACAATGCTAATGCAGTAGCTCACCCTATTCAAGCGATATGCTCTCTAGCTCAATATCCAGAAGAGCATTGAGTCCTCATGAGCAACTTGGGTCAAGAATACATACCAAGATCTTATGAAGAAGCAATGGAGGATAAGGAATGAAAGGAATCAGTTGGTCATGAAACTCAAGCCATGATAGACAATGACACATGGTATGAGGCTGAATTTCCAATGGGGAAGAAAGCAATATCAAGTAGATGGATCTTCACCATCAAGTACTCAGCCAATGGTAAACCAAAAAGGGAAAAGACAAGGCTGGTTGCAAAGGGGTTTCACTCAGACTTATGGAGAAGATTACTTGGATACCTTTGCACCAGTAGCAAAACTTCACACCATTAGAATCATTCTCTCACTTGCTACCAACTTGAAGTGGGATTTATGGCAAATGGATGTTAAGAATGCCTTTCTTCAAGGGGAACTAGAAGATGAAGTGTACATGCGACCCCCTCCTAGTCTAGGATGTCTAGTGAAACCAGGCAATGTGTTGAGACCAAAGAAGGCTATTTATGGGTCAAAGCAATCACCAAGAGTCTGGTATCATAAACTCAGTACCACCCTGAATGGAAAAGGGTTTAGATGATCTGAGGCAGACCATACTCTATTCACTCTCACCAGACAACAAGGTATATAGTCATCCTTGGGTATGTTGATGATATCGTCATCACATGGAGTGACAAAGAAGGTATACAAACCACTAAAGCTTATTGAAAATATGTATTTGAGATCAAGGATTTAGGTGAGCTAACGTAGTTCCTTGGAACTGAAGTATGCCGCTAAAAAGAGGGTCTCTTCTTGTCCCAAAGGAAGTACACACTTGACCTTTTGAATGGAGCAGGTAGGCTTGGAGAGAAACTAGCTAAGACTCCATTAGAAGATGGCTATAAAATCTTACGTGAGGGGGAGTATGAAGACACACCATTTGAGGATCCAAAGCAAAACAAAATACTAGTGGGTAAGCTAATTTATTTAACCATTACTAGACCTCATATTTGCTTTGTTGTGAACCAGAAGATCCAGCATATGCAAGTGCCAAAGGTTCATCACTGGAAAATGGTGAAAAGAATACTCATACACCTCAATGGAGCTCCTGGACAAGAAATATGGATGGGTTGTAATGGTAACACATAAGTGGTTGGCTACTGTGATGATGATTGGGCAGGAGATAGGAATGTTGGAAAATCAACCACAGGCTATTGCACCTTCATAGGAGGCAATCAGGTCACATGGAAATGCAAGAAACAAAAGTTAGTCTCATGTTCAAGTACTGAAGAAGAGTATAGAGCCATGAGGAAGCGGACAAACGAAGTGGTATGGATCAAAGGGCTTCTCAAAGAATTGGGCACAAAAATCACTGCTCCAATTACCATGCATTGTGACAACCAGGCAGCTATACATATAGTCTCAAACTCAGTATTCAATGAGAGAACTAAACACATAGAGGTGGACTGCCACAAAGTAAGACAAATGGTGATACAAGGAGTTATCTTGCCATGTTACACCAGAAAGGAAGATCAGCTTGCAAACATCTTCACCAAGGCAGCGAGTACAAAGGTATGTGAGTTCATCTATCCTAAACTTGGACTCACAGACATCACTCAGGCAAGATCCTCTCACCCATGAAGGCTCTACTGTTTTTCTTTTGTATGTTTTTATCCCATTGGGTTTTGCATACTAAGATTTTAATGAGGGAGTTCTTCATGGTCATCCAAGCTTGACTCATCCCCATAGTCAAGCATGAGGGGTATTATTGACCTGAAGTAATAAAGAAGAGAAAGAGAAGAATAAATAAGGCTGATATGAAGAACCTTGTTGAACAAGGTATTTTGTACAACCTTGACTTCCAAGTAACCTAGCTTTACCATGAGTGGCTTAAAAGGCAAGATACCTATGGGACTCGCCAAGCTTCATCCTTAGAAGTAGATTTGAATTCAAATGAGCCTCCAGAGCGTTGAGAGAGAGCATAGGCAAGTGGGATTAGTTTAAAATAAAAGTCACATGTGTGGTCCAACCTTGGGAGCTGTTAAAGAGTTGTCCCTTTCTCTAGCTCAAACAAGAATAAATTAATCTTAATTTTCTTGTCTTCTTTAGTCCTTTTTTGTCTATATAACATTATTGTAAGCATCCCATATCAGCTAAGGAAGATAAACTCCTTCTCACTCTTATTCTCTGTCGAGTGGAAACACTATTTTCTCTCTCACTCTCCTAACATTTCCAGATCAAACTCCTTCTCTCTCACTTGTTCTTCATTGTTCTTCAGTCAGTTCCTTACTAAACTTACAATGATATTGGTTCAAATTCTTGGTGACTATCCACTGAGATACATGTTTCCTAAGCTTCTTACACCTTCATTCATCCTAGTTTGATTAAAAACATGAAGAATTTGACATATGTCCAAAAAGATAAGCTGAAATCACCTTATTTGAAAATGGGATAACTCCTATGAGACTGATTAATTGTCGTGGTGATTTTCCACTGATTTATGTTGTCAAATAAAGGCTTTTACATCTTCATTCATCATGGGTAGATTAGAATCATGAAGAAATTGGCATACGTCCAAACATGATAAGCTGGAATCACTTGATTTGAAAGTGAGATAACTTCTTCATCATAACTTCTATGAGATTGATTCAACATCATGGTGATCCACCACCGATATATGTTACCAATCAATTTTCTTACATCTTAATTCATCCTGGTTTGATTATAATCATGAAGAAGTGGTTGTATGTCCAAACTGGGTAAGCTGGAATCACTTTATTTGAAAGTGGGATAACTTCTTCGTCATAACTCATATGAGATTGATTTAACTTCGTGGTGATAATCCAAGTGTTTCCAAATCAATCTTCTTACCTCATCATTCATAGTGTTTCATTTAGAATCATGAATAAATGGTCATATGTCCAAAGAGGGTAAGCTGAAATCGATTGATTTGAAGGTAGGATAACTCTTTCATCATAACTCTTATGAGAGTGATTCAATTTCGTGGTTATTCGCCACTGTTATATGTTTCCAAATAAAGCTTCTGACCTCATCATTCATCCTCGTTTGATTAGAATCATGAAGAAATTGCTATGTCCAAACATGGTAAGCTGGAATCACCTAATCTAAAAGTAGGATAACTTCTTTATCATAACTCCTATGGGATTTATTCAATTTCATGGAGATTATCCACTTATTTTTGTTTCCAAATCAAGATTTTTACATCTTCATTTATCCTCGTTTGTTTATAATCATGAAGAAATTGGCGTATGTCCAAATATGGTAAGCTGGAATCACCTTTGATGAAAGTGAGATAACGTCTTCATCACAACTCCAATGAGATTGGTTAAACTTCTTGGTGTTTATTCACTGATTTATGTTCCAAGATAAAGATTGTTACATCTTCATTCATCCTCTTTAGATTAGAATCATGAAGATATTTCCATATGTCCAAATATGGTAAGCTTAATCACTTGAGTTGAATGTTGGATAACTTCTTCATCATAACTCCTATTAGACGAATTTAATTTAATGGTAATTATCCATTGATTTATGTTTCAAATAAATATACTTTCATCTTCATTCCTTCTGGTTGGATAATAATCATAAAAAAATTTCATATGTCCAAACATGGCAAACTAGTAACCTGAGATGAAAGTGAGATAACTTCTTCATTTTAACTCCTGTGAGTTTAATTCAACTTTGTGGTGATTAGCCACTAATTTACATTTAAAAATCAAGCTTCTTACTTCTTCGTTCATCCTCATTTGATTATAATCCTGAAGAAATTTATATATGACAAAAAGGTAAACTACAATTACCTGATTTGAAAGCGGTATAAGTTCTTTATCATAGCTTCTATGGGACTTAATTAATATTGGGCTGATTATCCTCTGATTTATGTTTCCAAATAAAGTATCTTACATCATCATTTATCCTAGCTTGATTAGAATAATGAAGAAATGACAATAAGTCCAAACATGATATGTTGAAATCCATTGATTTGAAATTGTGATAATTACTTCAACATTACTCCAATGGAATTTATTCAACTTCATGGAGGTTCTCCACTTATTGATGTTTCTAGATAAATATTTTTCATCTTCATTCATCCTCTTTTCGTTAGAGTCATGAATAAATTGCCATATGTCCAAACATGGTAAGCTGGAATCGCCGAAGTTGAAAGTAGGATAACTTCTTCTTCATAAAAATTATGAGATTGATTGAACTTCGTGATGATTATCCACTGATCTTTGTTTCTAAATCATTCTTATTACATCATCATTCATCCTAGTTTGTTAGAATTATGAGGTAATTGACATATGTCCAAAAGGTTAAGCTGGAACCACCTTATTTGAAAGTGGGATAACTTCTTCATCGTACTTCCTATGAGACTGATTTATCGTCCTGGTGAATCTCCACTGATTTATGTTGCAAAATCAAGGTTCTGAAACCTTTATTCATCTTTGTTTCATTAAATCATGAAGAAATTTCCATATGTCCAAACATGGTTAGCTGAAATCACCTGATTTGAAAGTGGTATAACTTCTTCATCATAACTCCTATGAGATTTATTCAATATAATGGTGCTTAACCCCTAATTTTTGTTTCCAATCATGCTTTTTACATATTCATTCATCATGGTTTGATTGGTATCATGAAAAAATGGTTGTAAGTAGATAAGCTGGAATCACTTGCTTCGAAAGTGGGATAACTTCTTCATCATAATTCGAATGAGATTGTTTCAACGTTGTCATGATTCTACACTGATTTATGTTTCCAAATCAAAATTCTTACCTCATCATTCATCCTGGTTTGATTAGAATCATGAAAAAGTTGTCATATGTCGGCACATGGAAAGCTGGAATTACCTAATTTGAAAGTGGAATAACTTCTTTATCATAATTCCAATGAGATTGATTCAACTTCATGGTAATTCTCCACTGATTTTGGTTTCCAAATCAGCATTCATACATCTTCATTCATCTTTGTTTTATTAGAATCATGAACAAATTGCAAGATGTCCAAATATGGTAAGTTGGAATCACCTGAGTTGAATGTAGGATAACTTCTTCATCATAATTTATATGAGATCGGTTAAACTTCGTGGTCATTATACACTGATATTTGTTTTTAAATTAAGTTTCTTACAACTTCATTCATCCTGATTTCATTAGAATCATGAAGAAATTGGCATATGTCAAAAAAATAATAAGCTGGAATCACCTGATTTAAAATTGGGATACTTTCTTCATCATAACTCCTATGACACTGAATTATGTTTCCTAATCAAGCTTCTTATATCTTTATTATTCCTGGTTTGATTAGAATCTTGAAAAAAAATTTTATATGTCAAAACATGATAAGCTGGAATCACTGGAGTTGAAAGTGGGATAATTTCTACATTGGATTATGTTTCCTAATAAGTTTCTTACATCTTCACTATTCCTGGTTTGATTAGGATCCTGAAAAAAATTGGCATATGTCCAAACATGATAAGATGGAATCACTTGAATTAAAAGTGAGATAACTTTTTCATTATAACTCCTATGAGAAAGATTCAATTACATGGTTATTCTCCACTGATTATGTTTTCAAATCAAGCTTCTTACATCTTCATTCATCCTCTTTAGATTAGAATCATCAAGAAATTCCCATATGTCCAAATATGGTAAGCTAGAATTACATGAGTTGAAAGTTGGATAACTTCTTCATCATAATAATTATGAGATTGGTTTAACTTTGTGGTGATTATCCACTGATATATGTTTCCAAATGAAGCCTCTTGCATTTTCATTCATCCTAGTTTGATAAGAATCATGAAGAATTTGACATATGTCCAAACGGGTAAGATGAAATCACTTTATGAGACTCCTATGAGACTGATTCATCGTTTTGGTGATTCTCCACTGATTTAGGTTAGCAAATAAAAGTTTTTACATCTTATTCATCTTGGTCTGATGAAAATCATGAAAAAATTGCGATATGTCAAACATGATAAGTTGGACATCATGGTGATTCACCACCGATTTATGTTACCAATAAATCTTTGAACATCTTCATTCATCCTGGTTTGATTAGAATCATGAAGAAATGGTCGTATGTCCAAACTGGGTAAGGTGGAATGACCTGATTTGAAAGTGGGATAACTTCTCATCATAATTCCTATGAGAGTGATTCAACTTCGTGGTGAAAATCCACTAATTTATGTTTCCAAATAAAGCTTCTTACCTCATCATTCATCCTAACTTGGTTAGAATCATGAAGACATGGCCATATGTCCAAAGAGGATAAGCTGGAATCACCTGATTTGAAGGTGGAATAACTCTTTCATCATAACTCCTATGAGATTGATTCAACATTGTTGTTTTTCTCCATTGTCTTATGTTTACAAATTAATCTTTTTACCTCACAATTCATCCTGTTTTGATTCGACTCATGAATAATTGCAATGTCCAAACATGGTTAGCTGAATTTACCTAATTTAAAAGTATGATAACTTCTTCATCATAACTCATATGATATTGATTTAATTTCATGGTGATTCTTGACTTTATGTTTTTAAATCAAGCTTTTTACATCTTCATTCTTCCTCGTTTGATTAGAATCATGAACAAATTCCATATGTCCAGATATGGTAAGCTGGAATCACCTGAGTTGCACGTGTGATAACCTTTTCATCATAATTTCTATGAGATTGATTAAACTTCGTGGTGGTTATTCACTGATTTATGTTTCCAAAAAAGATTCTTACTTCTTTATTCATCCTGGTTTGATTAGAATCATGAAAAAATTACCATATGTCCAAACATGGTATGAAAGAATCATTTAATTTGAAAGTGGGATAACTTCTTCATCATAACTTCGATGAGATTGATTCAAATTCATGGTGATTCTCCACTGATCTATGTTTCCAAGTCAAGTCTTTACATCTTCATTATTTCTTGTTTGATTAGAATCCTGAAGAATTTTTCATATGTCCAAACAACATAAGCTGGAATCATATGACATAAAAGTGGGATAACTTTTTTACTATAACTCCCATGAGATTAATTCAAATTCATGGGGATTCCCCACTTATTTAAGTTTCCAAATCAAGGTTCTTACATCCTAATTCATCGTGGTTTGATTTGAATCATGAACGAATTGCCAAATGTCCAAATATGGTAAGCTGAAATCACATATGTTGAATGTTGGATAACTTCTTCACCTTAACACTTATGAGATTGGTTCATCTTCGTGGTGATTATACACTGATATATGTTTCCAAATCATGTGTTTTACATCTTCAATCATACTAATTTTATTAGAATCATGAAAAATTGATATATGTCCAAAAATGTAAGCTAAAAGCACCTGATTTGAAAGTGGAATAACTTCTTCATGATAACTTATTTGAGACTTAATCAACATTTTTCTGATTCTCGTCTTATTTATATTCGCAAATGAAGTATCTTATATCTTCATTCATCTTAGCTTGATTAGAATCTTGAAAAAATGGCCGTATGTCCAAATCAAATTGCATACATCTTCATTCATCCTTGTCGGATTAGAAACATGAAGAAATTTTCATATGTCAAAACATGGAAAGCTGAAATCACTTGATTTGTAAGTGGGATAATTTCGTCAATCATCCTGGTTTGATTACAATAATGGAGAAATGGGCGTAAGTCCAAATTGGACAAGCTGGAATCACCTGATTTGAAAGTGGAATAAATTTTCATCATAACTCCTATGAGATTGATTCAATTTTGTGGTGATTTCTACTAATTTATGTTTCCAAATCAAGCTTCTTACCTCATCATTCATCATGGCTTGATTAGAATCATGAAGAAATTGCTATATGTCCAACATGCTAATCTGGAATCACCTAATTTGAAAGTGAGATAACTTTTTATCATAACTTCGATGAGATTGATTCAATTTCACGGTGATTCTCCACTGATTTTTTTTTTCAAATAAAGCTTTTTACAATTTCATTCATCCTCGTTTGATTAGAATCATTAATGAATTTCCAAATGTTCAAACATGATATGCCAGAATCAGCTAAGTTGAAAGTAGGATAACTTCTTAATCATAACACTTATGAGATTGGTTCAACTTCTTGGTGACTATCCACTGAGTAATATGTTTCCAAATCAATATTCTTAGATCTTCATTCATCCTATTTTAATTAGAAACATGAAGAATCTGACATATGTCCAAAAAGATAAGCTGAAATCACCTTATTTGAAATTGGGATAACTCTTATGAGACTGATTCATCGTCGTGGTGATTCCCCACATGTTTATGTTGAAAAATAAAGGTTTTACATCTTCATTCATCATGGTTTGACTAGAATCATGAATAAATTATCATTCGTCCAAAGATGATAAGCTGGAATAGCTTGATTTAAAAGTGGGATAACTTTTTCATTATAACTTCATGAGATTGATTCAACATCGTGGTGATTCACCATCGATATATTTTGCCAATCAATTATCTTACATCTTCATTCATCCTGGTTTGATTATAATCATGAAGAAATGGTCGTATGTCAAAACTGGGTAAGCTGGAAGCACCTGATTTGAAAGTGGGACAACTTCTTCATCATAATTCCTATGAGATTGATTAAACTTCGTGGGATAACTTCGTCATTCATCGTGGTTTGATTAGAGTCATGAAGAAATGGTCATATGTCCAAAGAGGGTAAGCTGGAATCTCTTGAAGGTGGGATAACTCTTTCATCATACGTCTATGAGACTGATTCAACTTCGTAGTTATACTTCACAGTTATAGGTTTCCAAGTTAAGCATATCACCTTATTATTCATCCTGGTTTTATTAGAATCATGAAGAAATTGCTATGTCCAAACATGGTAAGTTGGAATCACCTAATCTTAAAGTAGGATAGCTTTTTTATTATAACTCCTATGAGATTTATTCAATTTCATGGCGATTCTCCACTTATTTATGTTTCCAAATCAAGATTTTTACATCTTCACAAGCTCGTTTGTTTAGAATCATGAATAAATTGCAATATTTACAGATGTGGTAAGCTGGAATCACCTTAGTTGAAACTAGGATAACGTCTTCATCACAACTCCAATGAGATTGATTAAACTTATGTCTCAAAGAAAGTATACGATGGATATGTTGAAATAGACTGATGTGCTTGGAGGAAAGATAGCCAAGACACCTCTTGAAGAAGGGTATAAGGTCCTACTTGAGGGGGAGATTGAAGAGAACCAATTGTTTGAGGATGCTAAGCTATACATGAAGATGGTTGGAAAACTGATATACTTGACTATCACAAGACCAGATATATGTTTTGCAGTGAATCAAGTTAGCATATGGAGGCTCCAAAGGTCCATCTCTGGAAAATGGTTGATAGGATATTGAGGTACTTGAGTGAAACTCCTGGACAAGGAGTTTGGATGGGATGTAATGGCAGTACATAAGTAGTTGGGTATTGTGATGCTGATTGGGCAGGAGATAGAGTGGATATGAAATCAACTACTGGGTATTGTACATTCGTTGGAGGAAACCTTGTTACTTGGAAGGGTAAGAAGCAAAAGGTTATCTCCTGCTCAAGTGTTGAGGCTGAGTATAGAGCTATGTTGAAGCTGACAAACGAGCTGATATGGATCAAAGGTATCCTCAAGCATCTGGAGATTGAACAGACCACTCCTATGGCAATGCATTGTGATAATCAAGCAGCAATTCACATTGCATGTAACTCAGTCTTCCATGAGAGAACAAAGCACATAGAAGTTGATTGTCATAAGGTGAGGCAAATAATTTTCTTAGGAGTGACATTGCCATGCTATACAAGGAGTGAGGATCAACTTGCTGATGTGTTCACCAAGGCTGCGAGATTAAAGACAATGGACTCCATCCTTTCAAGGTTGGGACTCATTGTTCTTACTCCAAACAACTGATCCCCTCGTCATGAGGTCTTTACTCTTTTCCTTATCAAGGTTTTATCCTTAAGGAAGGTTTTACATGGTAAGGTTTTTAATGAGGAATATCTCATGGCATTCCAAGATTAACTTGTTCCACATGGTCAAGCTTGAGGGGGAGTGTTGAAATAAGTGATATTGACATGAAGACATTAATAACAAGAAGAGATCAAGAGAAAAGAGGAAAAAGACTTGAAGAAGACTCAATGAAGACTTGAAGAAGACTCGATGAGGACTTCAAGAAGACTCGATGAGGACTTGTAAGAAGACTCGTTGAGGACTTGAAGAAGACTCAGTGAGGACTTGAAGGCAGTTTGAATTCAAATCTAGGTCTGCTGCATTTATTTTCCTCTCTCTCTCTCTCTTCTCTCTGTTTTTAAATATGTTGTAAGCACCAAGAAATTAATCAAGGAGACATAACCTCCACTATTCTCTCTATTCTCTCTCTACTCTCATAAATCTCTTAATCTCTTACAAACACTCTGATTCTTTCCTAAATTCGAATCTATACACTCACTAAATCAAAACTTTCAAAGAGGTTGTTAAAGTGTGAGGTCTTGGGTTCAACTAGCGCCAAGTGCACCAATAACATATATGTGAGCCGAGGCCCCAAAGGGCAGGTTGTATCATGGGATAGGATTTAAGTTCGATGCGCTGCAGCACCAGCAGGGTTCCACGGTATGGGTTGTTACACATTCATCCTAGTTTGATTAAAACCATGAGGAAGTTGACATATGTCCAAAAATGGTAAGCTTTGAATCACCTGATTTGAAACTGGGATTAACTCTTCATCATAACTCCTCTGAGATTGATTCAACTTCATTGTGATTCTCCACTAATTTATATTTCCAAAGGAAACTTCTTACATCTTCAGTCATCATGGTTTGATTAGAACCAAAAATGATACGACATGGATCAGCCTCTACTTCAAGGGTTTAAAGGCCACGTGTCGAGCAGCTAAGTCAGTGCTTCAAGTGTGGTTCAATGGGCCATTCGGTGAGCTCATTGGTCTGATTCATGTGGTATTGGACCGAGAGAAGAAGAATGCTCATGATATGGCCTTGGAACAACCTATACCAGCAATCAACTTCATAGCTCGACAAGAACATGAGCCAGAGAAAACCAAGAGGAGTTTGCAACACGACTTTGTTCAAGTAATGGACGAGCCTAGGAAGGTGTTGGCTGAAAAGGGGCCTTATCAACCCATGAGAAGAAAGGATCGACCACCTTGGGCTTATTTGGTCGATTATTTAGTTTATGTTTCTGGGCTTTTTAGTTAAGTATAAACTTACTAGACTTAGGATTGTTTATTTTATAAATCCATTAGGGGTTGGGTTTATAAAACCATGGTTTTATAAACCCATTAGGGGTTGGTTTTATAAACCCATTAAGGGTTGGTTTTGGTTTTCCTTTTTAGATTAGGATTGATATTTTCTAGTTAGTGTTTTCTGTTTTTCTATATAAGCCAAAGCTACTGCAATATGTAAAAAAAAAACGCAACCTTTTTAATAAAACCATCAAGCTTTCAGCTTCTCTTTGTCTCTGTGGAGACTTCTATCTTGATCATATGTCTAAACTAGGTAAA